>CAUYON010184260.1:0-10399 GCA_963573935.1 Arctocebus calabarensis | reverse complement strand
GCTGTCATATGAATGGTATAACCCAACTATAACACAAGAATATAGGGAAAGGGGCAAGGTTAGGGAGGGGAGAAGAGAGGGTGAGGCGGAGGGAGGGTAATTGGTGGGGCCAAACCTTTCTTTCACATTTCTATTCCTTTATTCTTCCCTTCCTCTCTCCCCTTCTTTCTCTCCTTCTCATTCCTTTCTTTTCCCTTACATTCATGTTCTGTAACAACCTCTGTGCTAAGAGATTTTAAAATTACACTAGGGGTAATAACTATTCCACTTATTAAGAAGTTAAACAATTTTAAATTTCATAGAGTAAAAGTTAAAATATTATTTTCTAAGTTTACACTTTTTCCCCAAATCCCATTCTTCTCGATCTACATTGTAACTGTTAAGTTTGGTATGTAATTTTAACTCTTTCACAGGTAAATAAGTATGTGTGAATATGATTATGTATTTGTATATATACATACTGCTTTTGTTTTTAACAAATAAACTGGAAAACCATTTTCCTTCCTGTGAAACAATTCTGATTACTGTTTAATAATGTGTTTGACTCTGAGCCATGCACCTGCAGATGAGAGGGACTAGCAAGAATGTCCTTGTCTGAAGGCCATGAGTGATGGTGACCTTCATGCAGCCTCAGCACTCAGCCCCATCCCTGGCTTCAACACACGACCACACATACAATAGCAGCACAAATAGACTGTTTTGGCTGAGAGACTACTAGTAACAGGTGCAAGTACCACATATCACACGTGTCCTCTAAAAATAGGGTAGAGTAAGAAAGGGTCTCATGTCCAGCCCTCTTGGTAGCCTATAATAAAATGTTCACCTCATGAACACTTAGTTAAACAACACTATTTCAGCATGATATTTTTTGCTATGTTGGTACCGACAGCTGTATTGAGCACTGTAGAAAATCAGCTAGGTTACTTTGACCAAAATGTTAAATCAAGGATGTCTTAAACAGCTTTAATCATAATAAATCTCCTAAAAAAAAAAAAAAAAAGAAAACAGGTGAAAATACTGAATGTGTTTGGCAGGATGAGATGTGGTTATTTACTTTGCTAAGGCCAGTTTTTCCTAGAGTCTCTCTTCTCCTTTCAGCCATTGTTAGTTGTGACCTTTTCTTAATTTGTGAAACTTATGCAAATATAAGGGACTTTTGCCTACCATTTTGTTAATTCTGATGAAAGAAAACACTAGACTCTCACTTTCTGCACCATTGCATGACAAAACAGAAGAAAATAATGTTTCTATATGAAGTATTTGGGGAGACAATTTCTAAACCAGAACGACTAAATGAAGAGAAGTTATTTTTTCTATCTAGGTTGATTAAAGTACCTCATTCTGTGTGTTCAAGAATACAAATTCAGAGACCTCAACAAGTGCTGATGTTGCTTATTAAGCAAACATATAGGCTGAGCACTTGCCATATCAGTTCTGCCAAATTAAGCAGCATGGGAAAGGGCCACTCTGGTCCTTAGATTGGTTTTCAGGTCCTACATAATGGGATTGTACAGGTGGCATCTTCCCCTGGACACATTCTGGATCTCCTTGCTTCAATAATGTAATTCATAACTGACATGATATTATGAGTTTTAGATTTATTTTTGCTGCTAAATCAATACATGAAAAAGAGCCACAATTGGGCAGAACATCAGTTACCAACTGAAAGTTACAAAGGGTAGCATATCAATATTAAAGAAAATGCCACTCTAAACCATGTTCAAATGCCTCAAATGTGTATAGATATCTTTCTCTTACAGAAGGATAGTTAGTTGCTATGAAAGGGTATTACTTTATACTGGCTTCCATGGAGGAGAGAGCTGTCTAACTAGTTGAGAAGAAAGTGGATATTTGAAGGGAAGAAGTTGGGGTAATCTGGATTAGGCATGGGCCACAGCATAAATTACTCATGAAAATTTCCTCAATAATTCAGGTCCAGTTCTGAACTTTACCTCATCTGAATTCTACATTTTAGTGGTATTCACTATAGTCCTGTGATTTTTTTTTCTAGTAGATACATGTGTTTATCTCTTATCTCCTTAACTAAGAAATCCCTTAAGGGAATCTATTATACTTATCTACATTTGGATTGTCTTTTATTAGGTCCTTAGTAAATCCTTCCAGACTGGCTTGGCAATTGGTTGTTAGGAACGACAGCCATGTGTACATGAGTATAAATTTGAACATTTACATGCAGCCTTGCCCTCACTGTGACTCTTGCTCTGCTCTCTTATGGCTGTTTCCTTACCTCATCGTAGGGCAGTGATTCCTTGATGAGAGAGCAGAGCCTAGTAATCTGCATACACCACATTTAGCCTATGCCTCCAAACTGTCCAGCTCACCTTTTTAGTCACAGGCAGTTCCCTGAGTGGAAAATTTTCCCCGGCTGGAAGCACCTAGGCCCACTACTGGTGCCAGTTATTATTGGGGCATCTGTACAGGGAATGTGGGTGCCTGGAACATCTGGCTTCCTTTGGACCAAAATGTCTGGGTCACATGTCCATCCTCCCTCATGTGACCTCCTTGTGGGAGCAGGCCAGGTCATCAGTGAACTTGAACTATTTTTGAGAAGGCTCCTGGCAGCGGTCTCCTTATCTACTGCCTAAGTACCCCACATTCTTTATTCTCCATGCCAAGACTTTGTGGAGTGATTGAAATAGGAGTAAGAGAGGGAGAAAAGCCAAAAGAGAGGAGAGAGAAAGCACAAACTGGCGTGGTGGCAGTCAGGAGCCAGGACTACCTAGTCCTGACCCTGACACTGGCTCTTGGTGTCTTCAGAGCAGTCACTGTGTCTTTGTCTACTTCTGTAACATAGAGCAAGACAATTGTCTTTTTTTATTGGAAGGTGGGGAAAGACAGTTAAAAGAATATTAAACTGCATAAGTAGAAGTGCTTCTTACATTGAAATAAAATGCTAAAAATATATTCAATATAGAGGAGACCCTCACCTCATTTGACCAAAGGAAAAGGGTTCTTGAGGGATATACTGGATAAATACTGTTGTAAGCACTGGGAAACCTGGAAAGTTTGAGGGGAGTTCAAAGTGTTGGGATCAGACAGAAAAATGTGGTCCCATTGCCATTTGGGGGAGAAGCATAGATTATTTCTCTTGGGTTTTAGGCATGGGGCATTTATTCATTATCCACTTCGTTTGTATGGAGTTAAGTTAAATAAGCAGGAGGCCATTAGCCTGAGGATTTTTCTGAACTTTGAATTCTTATGGGACAAATTGCAACTTAACTTAGTACATCAACCCTAACTTAGGAGTATATTTTTAATAACAAGTAGCTGAGTTTCAGCTCACACAGACAGCTCAGATTTGGCAATTACAGGGAGCCAATTCACCTTGCCATGCCAAAATAAGGCAGATGCTTTTTTGTAGCCAACCAGGTGACTTCTGTTCTATGCTTCCTTGTTTGGCCTATAAAATCATTCTGCTCATACTGTTAGGTCAAGCTCTCTGAACTTACTCTAGTTCTGAGTGCTGCCCAATTAATAAATTGCTCTTTGCTCAAATAAACTGGGTTAATTTAGTGTGTATAAAGTATTTATTTCAATAATTGTTATTGAAATGTTTAGAAGTCCTTTATATTTATTGATTCACTGTATGGAAACATCAATTGAGAGGGAGAGACAGAGAGAAAGAAAGAGATTCCTCTTTCTGTTTTATGGAAACTGAGGCAAAGAAGTAACGTACCTGGAGAAAGTTCATGATGGCGGCAGGAAGTGATCCCAGAAGACACAGTAGTACTGCTTATTTGGATTCTCTGTGTTTTTTAAGGCTTCAATCCATTTTAATTTCAGATAGTCATTAGTTACTGCTCACAAAAAGACTGATTTTCCTCTCCTCTAAGTGCATGGAAGACTACATCCCTGCCCTGTTTGTGGTTGATTGAATCTTGAGAGTATTTCCTCATAGTCCAGAAGACTTTAAGATCCACAGTTTACTGAATTCTGTCTGCTCACTATGCAAACTAAGTTGCCTCATATTCTGAAGGCACCCTATCTACTAGAGAACAAGAAAGTAACTTTTGTTGTTTTGAAGCCACTGAGAATTTTGGAGTTGATAATCGCTGCAACAAAGCCTAACTTATCTTGACTAAAAGAAGTTCATAAAAATGAATATAAAAGTCACACAGCATGATAGCATTAATTTTTTTTTAATTAGAAAGAAACCACTAGGTAGTTTTCTAAGAAGAAAGGTGAAAGCCATGTTTCCTGACTTCTGCCTGTTCTTAACACCTTCATATTTGCTAGAGTAAATTTTGTCCAACTAAATTCTAGGCATAGGTCTCTTGAAGACATTATCAGGTGGTCTTTGAATTACCTATTTAAATATATACTTGAATACCTCCAGTAATGGGAAATTTGTCATACTCCCAAAACATTTTCTTTCATTTTTTTCAGCAATCAGTGACTGAAAAGTTCTTTAAGTCAACTTTTTCCTGTAATGTATATTTAATTGTCCCTGTTCTTTCCTCTAGAGACATAGACATGTGTCATTCTCTTTTTATGTAATCCTTTTGAATAATTTAAACAATGTGAACTCCCTAAGTTACTTCTCCATGTTGAACCCTCCCTAGTTCCTTCAATCACTCCCTATGTTGAGTTATTTTGAGGTCCTTTATCATTTTATTTCTTTACCAGAACAAGTACAGCCTTTACATATACTATTAACAACATTACACCAGAAGTACACATAGAATTATTAAGCGTGTGACCTAACTCATGAAAATAAAATGACATTGTTATATTTTGAGTGGTCTAGTTCATTAACCCTAAATTTAACAATAATAAAAGACTGCAACTTAAATCCATCAGTTTTGGATCCTGATTCTTTCCCTGCAGCACTAGATGCCATTCACCAATTGCAACTATAAACTATTTATGAACTCATCACAGAAAGTGGCCAGATAGAGTTTTGGGAATTATCAATGAAGACATCAGTCTGGTAGTAAAGATTCTTTGGATTTATTCCTTAGGAATTTACATTTTCTACCAGCCTTATTATCATTCAGTTGCACTGCTCTGTCTAACACACAAGGTCATCTATGCATTCTTGGTCAAATTACAAACACATGATTAGCACTTATCTGATGATCTGGGGATAACCTGTCACAAAAAGGCATAAGATCAGTTTGTTACTCTCTTTTTTACTAAACCCATACTTGTTGCTAGTAATCATTTCTTCATTTCTAGATACATACAACCTGCTCTAGAATCCTATTTAGAATTTTTAACATACTTGATTTATCTACATTTTTTTCCTCTTTGTAAATATTATGGCATCATTTATCTAAAACATGTTCTGTTCTCCATGTTTGCTTGAAAAAAACAGACTGTGACTTGGCAGTATTATTTATATATAACACCTGAGTATTCTGAGATGCTTTTTGTTACAACCCACAGACATAAACACACTGAGAGCATGTTGTGCTCTCTTACTTTTTTTTCACTAATCCTAGTGAATATTTGTTCTATTTATTTGTTCTTGTCTGAAAAAAATCATTTTATCAGAAAAGACAAGTGTGACGTGGGTGTTCAAGATTAGGAGTTTATATTCTAGTGAATTAAAGTACTTGGTGGCCCCCATTTCAGGGTGCCCATGAATTTGCATGGAAATATTTGTAAATATTTACTATACCTTGCTCTTCTTTCTCCTCACAGCACCTCTTCCTTGCCATTTGCTTCCTTGTAAACTCTTTGCCACCTTTGTTCTATATCTTGATCAGATTTTCTAAGAGGTCAATGACTCTCTAACATGTTAATGGAAAAGAGAAAATGTCTCTTATGTTTGTCCCTGCTGCTTACCTAAAGAATTCTCAGGGTATAGTAGGATGTTCAATGAATTTCGATTGACTGAATAAATGAATAACTTTAAAGGTCCATCTTTTCCAAGAAAAAGAGCTACAGTTTTCTCATTCTTATTCGAGTTCTGAATGTGTCTTAAAATGAGTACTTTTTCTCCTTTGAGCTGTTTATAAGCTTTTGCTTTTCTGACATTTTTACCTGTGCGCATGTTGTACTCCTCTTAAAAAATAAAGTCCATTGCTTTTATGATGTTCTTACCTTTGCTTGCATGAGTTCATATTGATTTCTCTAATTAATAATTTCTCCCTGCCTTCATGGGATGAACTTTATGCATAGTTAAGACCCACAGGGGGCCCCTGATGGCCCACTACTCAGATGCTCCTTCCAGGAAACCTTCCAGTAACCAAGACCATAGTTGTCATAGCTACTGACAAAGTCCTGGCTGCTGCACCTTCAGATCATCCCCATGGATATTCTCTCAGGCTGCTCCCAGCTAATCCCTGACATGGATAGATTATGAGGAAAATGGTGAGATTTCCAGATCCAGTCAATTTCAGCCCAAGAAGCAATTTCTATTCAGGGATGACCCATTAACTTGGCTGAAATTTTCTCAAAGTCACCCTATGTGGCTATCTAAGTATAGCTAGCTTAATAACTCCACTCATTAGGGTGAATTTGTCTCTTCCTTGTTTCTCAGATATAATGAGATGTGATGAAATGGAAGAAAAGATGTCAAAGGCCCAGGCCTGTCAGTTGATTCTTTACCTTTCAGGTCTCTGACTATCCAAATTCTCACTGGGGACAATAGGATGAACCAAGTCAAGTGCTGCTGTTTCCATAATCTGAGCCATCTTGTCTTTTGAGGAGTCGGGAGGTGATTATCTTTTCTTTTGCCCTGGGATCTCAGTTTTTTTTTTTTTTTTTTTCAGTTTTTGGCTGGGACTGGGTTGGCACCCACCACCTCTGGCATATGGGGCCAGTGCCCTACTCCTTTGAGCCACAGGCGCCACCCATGGAATCTCAGTCTTTTTCATTTATTTTTCAGCAGCAAAATTGTGAAAAATATTGTTACTTGGGCTGATTAAGTCTATCATTTTCCCATTTCAGTATGTCTTTTCTATTCCTTCCTATGCCTACCTGGAAAAAAGTTAAATTTCAACAGGAATTTTGGAGGAAATCAGCCATCCATTATGCTGATGACCAAGGGGAGTGGGTCATCAAGCCTCCTTCTTCAAATCTTCTATTTGTTCTAATCTTAGGGCCAAAATGCTCTTTCTATATGGGTGTTCAGAACATATTTATGTATCTAATGAACCAACTACTTTTTCTTCATGTAATTTCTTCCTCAACTTGCTTCCTGGAAATACAAGTGCATTATAATTCTTTTTACAGGACTTGGGAAAATGTCAAGGAATAAGGGCCATTTCAAAGCATGTTTCAAGATCTGCTCAGTTGAATAAAATAGCAAAGTGTGTTTCATTTACTCACCAAAGAAACGCAGTCCATATGCCTAATATTATAAAGCAGAATAAACACACATTGTTACTTAGAATTACATTTGCCATGTGCACAATAAGTCTGTTATCTCTGCATTTTTATCAGGCTCCTGATAAAACATTTTCAATAGTCTACAACCTAAGAAACTGACTTCTCTGGACTTAATTTTCAATCTGGCAAAGTGAGAATGGCTTACATAGTTTAATAATAAATGGAAAGTTTTAGAAGAATATAATTTTGATCCCTTTCCTTTAACACGAGGACAGAGAAATCCACTGTGTGCTTATTAGAGAGCGATGGAGTGGCCACAACTATACAGTCAGAGAGCAGTGTATAAGTGCACCAAAGTGAAGAGTAAGAAGTGAAAGTCTGCAGAGCTGGGAGTTCTTTCTCCTGTGCCTTGTCACCATCTACTTTCTCCACTCCTTGATGTCATTTCTTTTAGCTTTTGAGTTGAATGTCACTATCTAGGACTAACCTTGACCAATGGTGATTTTCCCTTCTTCACTTCTGTCACTTATCTAAGATTTGGTACTAGATTGTCACATGCTTGCTCAATGGATATTTTTCCCTAGTTGCTTCAGGTAGGTAATGTCGTTGTTGTTGTTGGTGGTGGTGGTGGTGGTGGTGATGGTGGTAGTGATGACATTTTTCTGATCAATGAGAATTTATGAGGAAAAAGACCCTATACTTCCTTGTGAGCAGGGACTTTGTGACCTATTTCTCTTGCCCCTCTTTCCTTTCCATTTTTATCTTCCTTCATGTTTAACATTTAATAGGCATAAAATAAGCAACTAGAGACAGGGTAGATACATTAGCTTCCTGGAACACATTCCAACATCTTTTTAAGTTGTTGTTACTTGATGAGTGGTTTGGGGACCAGTAACATTCAAATTACATAGGAGCTTCTTAAAAATTCAGAATTTGAGACCTCATACTAGGACTTAAGTATACTATTAAGTGATCTGTGGGTGATTTGCATGCACATTAGAGTTGGAGAAGCATTGGTTTGAAAAACACTTATTTTCCCTCTCTGCTTCTAGGATTTACTTAAATATACCACTTAATTGATGGTAAATCCCAGTATCTTGAATTATTAAGCAGCTTTTCAAGACTGTGGGCATTATGAGCCCATGCAGAACTTAGTGTGCTCCATATACTTTATACGACCTATGAATGGTCAATATGGCTTCATGTGTTAACCTTTTTAAAAATTTTTTTATTCTTTGAGATTCATTGAGAGTACAAAGAATTAGGTTATACTGATTGCATTTGTTAGATAAAGTCCCTCTTTATGTCCTGCTCCCAAGAGATGTGCCATATACTGTGACCCTCCCAAACCCCTCTCTCCTCACCTTTCCCCGCTCCCTTATTCCCCTACCCCATCCCTTGTATTAGATCATTTACTGTATTCACATTAGAATTGAGTGCTTGGGGTTCTTGCTTCTCCATTCTTGTGATGCTTTATGAAGAAGAATGTGTCCCACCTCCATCCAGGTTAATACAAAAGATGTAAAGTCTCCATCTTTCTTAATAGCTAGACATGTATACATATACCATGGCTTGTTAATCCATTCCTGGGTTGGTAGGCATTTAGGCTGCTTCTACACTTAGGCAATTGTAAGTTGAGCTGCAATAAACAGTTTAGTGAAAATGTGCTTAGGATAAAAGGATTCTTTTCTTCTTGGTAGATGACTAGTAGAGGGATTGCAGGATCAAATAGGAGGTCTAATTTGAGTTCTTTAAGGATTCTCCATACTTCCTTCCTAAAAGTTTGTATTAGTTTGCAGTCCCATTAGCAGTGTAAAAGTGTTCTCTTCTCTTCATATCCACACCAGCAATTGCAGTTTTGGGAATTCGTGATGTGGGCCATTCTCCACTGTGGTTAGGTAATATCTCAGGGTAGTTTTGATTTGCATTTCTCTGATGATTAGGGATGAGGAGCATTTTTTCATGTTTGTTAGCCATTCTTTCTTCTTTCGAGAAGGTTCAATTCATCTCTCTTGCCCATTGATATATGGGATTGTTGGGGTTTTTTTGTGTAGATTGAGTTCTCTATAGATCCTAGTTATCAAGCTTTTGTCTGATTCATAATATGCAAATGTATTTTTCCATTCTGAAGGTTGTCTATTTGGCTTGGTTATTGTTTTTCTAGCTGTACAGAAGCCTTTCAGTTTAATTAAGTCTCATTTGTTTATTTTTGTTGTTCTTGCAATTTCCATGGAAGTCTTCTTCATAAAAATCTTTCCCCAAGCTGATATCTTCAAGTGCTTTCCCCACAATTTCTTTGAGGTTTTTTATTATTTCATTCCTTAGATTTAAATCTTTTATTCATCTGAATCAATTTTTGTAAGTGGTGAGAAGTGTGGGTCCAGTTTCAGTTTACATGTGGTTATCCAATTCTCCCAACACCATTTATTGAATAGGGATTCTTTCCCCCAGTATATGTTCTTGTTTGGTTTATCAAAGATCAGGTGGCTATAAGATGTTAGTTTCATCTCATGGTTTTCTATTTGCTTCCAAAGGTCAACATCTCTATTTTTGTGCCAATACTATGCTGTTTTGGTCACTGTGGCCTGGCAGTACAGCCTAAAGTTTGGAAGACTGATGAACCTGGCCTTGTTTTTATTATTAAGCATTGCCTTAGCTATATAGGGATTTTCTTGTTCCATACAAATTAAAGAACTATTTTTTTCCAAATCTTGACAGTATTATGATTATATTTTAATGAGGATTGCACTGAATCTGTAGATTGCTTGGGGAAACATAGACATTTTAACAATGTTGATTCTTCCCAGCACTGAGCATGGTATATTCTTCCACTTGTTAATATCTTCTGCTATTTCTTTTCTTAGAGTTTCATAATTTTCTTTGTATAGGTTCTTCACTTCCTTTGTTATGTATGTTCCTAGGTATTTCTTTTCTTTCTTTTTCTTTCTTTCTTTCTTTCTTTCTTTCTTTCTTTCTTTCTTTCTTTCTTTCTTTCTTTCTTTCTTTCTTTCTTTCTTTCTTTCTTTCTTTCTTGAAGCTACTGTGAAGGGAATTGTGTCCTTGAATAGCTTCTCCTCTTGGCTGTTATTGGCATATACGA
>CAUYON010184257.1:0-29098 GCA_963573935.1 Arctocebus calabarensis | reverse complement strand
CACTATTTGTTAAATAGGGAATCTTTTCCCCACTGAATGTTTTTATTTTTATTATATTTATTTTTATTTTTTGAGACAGAGCCTGAAGCTGTCCCCCTGGGTAGAGTGCTGTGGCATCACAGCTCACAGCAACCTCCAATTCCTGGGCTCAAGCGAGTCTCCTGCCTCCGCCTCCCAAGTAGCTGGGACTACAGGCGCCCGCCACAACGCCCGGCCATTTCTTGGTTGCAGCCACCATTGTTGTTTGGCAGGCTGGGGCTGGATTCGAACCTACCAGCTCAGGTGTACGTGGCTGGCGCCTTAGCCTGTTGAGCCACAGGTGCTGAGCCTCTATTTATTTATTTTTTATTTTTGTACTGGCTAAGATTTTCAGTACCATATTGAATATGAGCAGTAAGAGGAGATGTCATTGCCTTGTTCCTCAAGTTAGGGGAAAAGCATTCCTTTCCCTACTCAATATGATGTTAGATGTAGATTTTTTTTTATAAATGTCCTTTTTCTGGTTAAGGAAATTCTCTTCCAGGTTGCTGACAGCATTTATTATGAAAGAGTGTTGAGTTTTGTCAGATGTTTTTTCTGCATCAATTGATGAATTTTGTGTCTCTTTTCCTTAATGTGTACATCTATGAGTCTTGAAAACCGCACCAGCCTTTTTGGTAGGATATATCACAGTTTGGTTCAGTGCATGATTCTTTTTACATATTGCTGAAGTCGATTTCCCAGTATTTTGTTGAGAACTTTTGTGCCAGTGTTCATGAGGGTTATTGGTTTGTAGTAGTCTTTTCTTGATCTGTCTTTGGTTTTGTTATCAGGGCAGTGCTGCCTTCATCCTATGAGCTGGAAAGTGTTTCCTCTTCTGTTTTCTGGAAGACATTTTATAAGATTAGTGTCTCTTTTTTTCTTTTTTTGAGTTTCCGTTTCTCTACTTTTTTGCCAACACTTATTTTCTATTTTTTTGATAGTAGCCATCTCCCTGAGCGTGTGCCAGTATCTTGTGGTTTTGATTTGCATTTTCCTAATGATAAGTGATGTTGGACATCTCTTCATGTTCCAGTTGGCCATTTGTATGATATCTTTGTAGAAATAAATGTCTCTTCAAGTTCTTTGTTCATTTTTGTTTTTCATTAGAAATAGGGTCTCACTGTGTTGCTCAGGTTGGATTCAAACTCCTGGGCTCACGCAATCCTCTCAAGTAGCTGGAACTATACAGGCTCTGTTCTTAGTTGTGTATATATTTAGGTTGTTACGTACAATCAGTGAATTGGAATTTTTAATATTATGTAACGTTCCTTTTTTTTTTTTTTTTTTTAGAGACAGAGTCTCACGCTATTGCCCTGGGTAGAGTGCCGTGGCGTCACACAGCTCACAGCAACCTTTCCTCAACCTCCCGAGTAGCTGGGACTACAGGCGCCCGCCACAATGCCCAGCTATTTTTCTGTTTTGCAGTTCGGCCAAGGCTGGGTTTGAACTCGCCACCTTTGGTATATGGGGCCTGCGCCCCACTCGATGAGCCACAGGTGCCGCCCATAACGTTCCTTTTATCCTTGACAATCTTCTATGCTTTGAAGTCCCTTTTGTCTGATATTAATATGGTCATTCCCGCTTTCCCTGATTGGTGTTTGTTTGGTATATCTTTTTCCATCACTTTTCTTCTAACCTACCTATATCATTATAGTTGAAGTAGGTTTCTTTCTTTATTTTTTATTTATTTATTTTTTTTAGAGACAGAGATTCATTTTGTCACCTTCAGTAGAGTGCTGTGGCATCACAGCTCACAGCAACCTCCAGCTCTTAGGAGGGCTTAGGTGATTCTCTTGCCTCAGCCTACCAAGTAGCTGGGACTACAGGTGGCTGCCACGACACCCGACTGTGAAGTAGGTTTCTTATACCCATTATATTTTGGGTTTTTTTTAATCCTTCTGACAGTCTCCATTTTTAATCAGTATATGTTTAGACCATTTATATTTCATGTTATTATTAATATGTTTGGATTTCAATCTACCATTTTATTTTATTTCCTGCTTGTTGCTTCTGTTTTGTTCTTTTCTTTTCCCTTTCTCTTTTCTTTTGGATTTGTTGAATATTTGTTAGTATTCCCGGAATTGATCTGTTGAGTTTTGACTGTTTTAAGTGTTTACTGTAGGAATTACATTGTACATAATTTGAGAGTTCACAGTTTACTTATAATTTTTTTTGGGGGGGGCCAGGGAATACTGTGTTGAGAATATAATTAATATTTTATTACTGCTGATAAAATATAGAAACCTTGTTACTACCTACGTTCTTTTACCCTTCTACCTCGTTTTAGTTGTAAATACATTGATATCCCAACAGACAATGTTAAAATTTTGCTCTTAATCATCATGCATGTTTTAAAAATTTCAGATGATTTATATTTTATATTTACCCAGGTTTTTACCATTTCTGTTGTTCTTCACTACCGATGTTCCAGGTTTCCCTCTGATATCATTTCTATTCCATTTGAAGGACTTTATAGCATTTCATTTAGAGAAGGTTTGTTGGCTGTGAGTTTTCTTAGTTTTCCGTTATCTGAGAATGTTTTTGTTTTACGTTTATTCCTGAAGGATATTCTGATTGGATATTGAATTCTGGTTTGTTAGTTTGTTTCTTAAGCACTTTAAAAATGTTATTTCACTTCTTTCTGGCCTCCATGGTTCCTACTAATAATAGGTCTGCATCATTGTTCAAATCATTGTTTCAGTATATGAAATGCATCATTTTTCTCTGGCTGCTTTCAGAGTTTTCTTAGTTTTTAGAAGTTTGATTATGTCTCATCTGGGCATAAGTTTCTTAGTTTGCCATGCTTTTTTTTTTTTTTTTTTGCAGTTTTTGGCTGGGGCTGGGTTTGAACCTGCCACCTTTGAGCCACAGGCGCCGCCCAGTTTACCATGCTTCTTTAATCTTTAAATTGATGTCTTTTGCCAAATAAGGGAAGTTGTCAGCCACCTCAAGTCCTTCTTTTGTTCCTTGCTCTCTCTACTTTTCTTTTGTGACCCTAATCACACAAATAATAGACCTTTTTGTATTGTCCCTTAGGTCCCCAAGGCTCTGTTTATTTTTTTTCTCTCTGTTGTTCAGATTTTGTGATTTCTATTAATCATCTTTTAAGTTCACTGATTCTTTTTCTGTTAGCAATGTTCTGCTATTGAGCCCTTTCATTTTTATTTTGGATATTATGTTTTATAGTTCTAATACTTCCATTTGCAGCTTCTTTATATTTTCTACTTCCTTATTGAGACTTTTCATTTGTTTCAAGAACATGCATCATGCATTGTATTGTAGCTGCTTTATAATCTGATAACACCATCAAACTGTGTCATCTTGGCATTGGCATCTGTTGATTACTTTTTGCCTTGGAACTGAAATTTTCCTGGTTCTTTCTGTGTCTAGTAATTTTGACTGTATTATAGGCATTTGATATGTTATGGCTCTCTGGTCTTATTTAAATCCTATGAAGAATGTTGATTTTTTTTATATACAAATTAAACTTTATTTCTTCATTTTCATTTAAAGCTTGATTTTATAAAATACAGACCAAAAAATTTTAAGAGTTCTGTATCATAGTAAATTAAACAGTAGAAATATCCATTGCTTCATAGGTTCAATGTACATAAAATAGATGAAAATGTATTCAATATGGGAACTATACAATAAAATAAATGACAAAAGGACCTAATAAACAAGTATCTCATTACTTATAGATTATTACTTACTTTTAGGATTTAAATAAAGATTCTGAATATTCACTCTTCTTTTGTTGTATTTTATATATTTAAATTTCTCCCTACGTATGTTGAATCAAGTTACTTGACCAAAATGTCTGATTTAGGAAAGCACCCAGCTTTACAGCAAGGTTTTCCATCTACAGTTTACCACCTTTAAAGAAATTAACATTACAGGCTCGGCACCTGTGGCTCAGCGGGCTGAGGCGCCAGCCATGTACACCTGAGCTGGCAGGTTCGAATCCAGCCCTGGACCGCCAAACAACAATGACGGCTGCAACCAAAAAATGGCCGGGTGTTGTGGCGGGCGCCAGTAGTCCCAGCTACTTGAGAGGCGGAGGCAAGAGACTCATTTGAGCTCAGGAATTGGAGGTTGCTGTGAGCTGTGATGCCACAGCACTCTATCCAGGGTGACAGCTTGAGGCTCTGTCTCAAAAAAAGAAAGAAAGAAAGAAAGGAAGGAAGGAAAGGAAGGAAAGGAAAGAAAGGAAAGAGAAAGAAAGAAACTAACATTACAATGCTGACGAAAATTTGCTGGTTCTTTCTAAACCAGGGGTCCTCAGACTACAGCCTGCCGGCCACATGTGGCCGCCAGGTGTTTTTGCTGCAGGTGCCTGTCCTGCTTAGCAACCGACTGGACCTGGCCTCAGTGCGCATGTGTGGAATGTGCGCTGCTCTCCCACTCCCCTCCTTCTCTCTGTTTCTCGACTCCTCCTCTCTGTCTCTGGTGAGACTCGTGATTGGAGGAGTCATGAGCTTGCCTGTGCAGAGCCTGCTGCTGCCTGAGGACCAAGGTAAGAACAAGTTAGGATTTTTTCTTTTTTGAAGTTAGGAGGTCTATTTTTTTTTTTTTTTTTTTGCAGTTAGTAGGGCCTTTTGGGGGGGCTAAGGGGGTCTTTTTTTTGCAGATTGGAGGTGCCCTTTTTTTTTTTTTTTTTTTCATTTTAAATACTGTATTTGTTCCTGTTTTTTTTCTTTTTCTTTTTACAGTTTTTGGCCGGGGCTGGGTTTGAACCCACCACCTCCGGTATATGGGGCCCATGCCCTACTCCTTTGAGCCACAGGCACCGCCCCCGTTTTGTTTTTTTACTTCAAAATAAGACATATGCAGTAAGCATAGGAATTTTTTCATTGTTGGTTTTTTAAACTATAGTCCGGCCCTCAACGGACTGAGGGACAGTGAACTGGCCCCCAGTTTAAAAAGTTTGATGACCCCTGCTCTAAACACGGTGCAGTAAACTCACTATGTCAATCCTATGGTTAAGTCAGACAGGTGACCCCAAATGGGACAATTGCACATAGTTTAGTAAAGTATAACATTGGTTTTCCTCTTCTCAAAATTAACCAGTGAAATAAAACATCCAACTATAGTTGATTTGGTTTCAGGAAAACCACATTTAAAAATTGCATACTACATGATTTGCCTCATCTCATCCTCAGTCACTGACAGGAATTATGTGGGCTACCATGCTGTTTACTTTGTAGAATGTAGTGGTAAATGAACGAGGGTGGACTTCCTCAGAATTGGTAATGAACTGGGGTCCAGACTCTTCCCGTTTTTTGGGTACAACCCAGTCTTTGTATATAGGTAGATCAAATATAACTTCCAATAGTGGCAGAAGTGTCACTGTAACTGTGATCTGTCTGGTCACTGAATGGGATTCATCCTGGAGAGCTTTCAGAGACTTTTCTCTCCGTGCACTATCATCTTTTGTCATCTTGTCACACTCAGTATCAAACCACCGTCTTTCAAGGACCTCACCACTTTTCAGTATTTGAGATAACTACAAGAAGTTTCTGAGTACTTGTTCAAACCAATCTTTTAGTTGTTCCACCACATTGTTTAGGTATTTTTTGAGCTGAAGATCAGTAGTTACTCTGCAACGTGAGTCCACATTTCTGCACTCGTGTGAAGGTTTCAGATGGACATGTGCCACGCTGATATAAAATGCTGTTGATGCCAAATGAGAACTCGGCCACGATTTCCGCGCTCCCTCGCAAGGTGATGCCCTGCTCCCAGGACATCTGCAGAGCCCGAGGCAGGCCCGTGGGTGAATAAGAATGTCGATTTTTATTTTGTTTTCTTTTAGAAGGCAGTCATCAATCTGGTTGGATTCAGATAGCAAGTTTGACCTGCATTCTGTGGGTTGAAAATTCAGTGTCACTTATATTTTAAAGCCTTTGCCGTGCTCTTTGGATCTTTCCTTCATGCCTGCCACCCAGTGGCCAGTCTGGGACCTGGCTGGTGACCTGTTACCACAGTTCAGTTCTTTACGTAAGTCTTTACTATTCTGTTTAGGGTCAGTCCGCACATGGACAGCTGGTGGTGAGCCCAGGAGTTTATAAACTTTATAGGTTTGGGCTCGGCACCTGTAGCTCAGCAGCTAGGGCGCTAGCCACATACACCGGAGCTGGTGGGCTCGAATCCAGCCTGGACCTGCCAAACAACAACATCAACTACAAACAATAATAAAAATACCTGGACGTTGTGGCAGGCGCCTGTAGTCCCAGCTACTTGAGAGGCTGAGGTAAGAGAATCACTTAAGCCCACGAGTTTGAGGTTGCTGTGAGCTGTGTACCCAGGGAGACAGCTTGAGACTGTCTCAAAAAAAAAAAAAAATTTTTATGGGTTTGATTTTTTTTTTTTGTTTATAAACAGAAGTTTATTAAACTTTATGGCTTTGTTTTCTCCCTTTCTCTTCCTCTTCCTTTTTTTCTTTTTCTTTCCCTTTCTCTTCTCTTTCTCCTTTTCCTTGGTACATCTAATACTTAAAACGCCCCCTTTCAGTTCTATGTCCTAAAAGCTAGCACTTTAGGTAACCCTACTTTGTTGTGCATTCGCCATAGCTGTGTCCCTGTTCTGGGCCATGTGATGGAAGGAAAGGGGACAAAATCAGTGGAAAAGGGTTCACGCACCCTCTTTGAATTCAGGTTCCTCTGAGTTTACTCTCTGGGAGTTTTGGGTGTCTTTAGGCTACTGCTGATGCGTCCTCTGCTCTGTCAGGATTGCCTGGGGTCTAGAATATAAGAGAGAATGAAAGAAAAACGTTTAAAAAAGAAAATAAAAACCAGGATTGTCCCTAACATCTGTGAGTGTTAGGCATCCCCTTGCCCACTTCTTTAGCCTGAGCTAGGGGGATTGTCCTGGATTCCCTCTGTCTACGCTTGATTCCCTTTTCTGGGTTTGAGGCTCCTTGTGAGAGAGTTGGAGAGTATTAGAGGAAAAATAGGAACCTGACCATTGGTGCAGTAGCACTTTAAATTCTGATCATTTTCCACAACTGCCTACTCCTGGTTATTTTTCAGAGTTCTGGAAGCTGCTCCATGCATTATTTCCAGGTTTGATAGTAGCACCCAGTGTGAGAAACAGGCTGGATTGCACCTACTTCATTAACTGGAACTGGAATTCCAAATTTGTGATATTTGGAAGCTTTCTAATTTGGTTTTTGTTGTCTGTTTTTATTGTCTTTTAGCCAAATAGGCCTATTGGCTTCGCAGGCTGCTTGGGCCCTGGTTTGCTTAGACTAGAGATGATGCACAGTGCTGTGGTGTTTTGGTTTTTTGTTCATCTTGTTTTTGTAGTAAGGAAATGTTTTAAATATCACACTGGGATTTTCCTGGCAAATGTAAAGAATCACATAAAAGGATCCATTTTAATAAAGTTTGGGCTTAATATCTTTCATGTTAATGAACAGATTTCTGTCTGTGGATGTGAAAACAAAGCACTCTAAAAAGATTTGTGGCCACTCAGCTTACCCCCCCACCCAAAATGAAAAGAGTCTTTTATTTTGTCCTTAACTGCATTTAGCTTTAGCATGACTGATGTCACATAGAATTCCAAGTCTATCCTCACATAGCTACTTTTCTCAGATCTTTTCTCCCATTTTATGTATTCCTATAGCTTAATCTTTGAACTATAAATTTATGCCAGGAGAGGCCACTTATGGTACCAATCCAACTGATGTTGGGATAATTTTGAAACTTACCGTCTTACAACTTAAGAATCTCAACTCTGTTATCTACAAATATTGCAGGTGATAAACTACCTTTGTATGTTTTCTCCTCCATAGTTGACCACCTCCCTACATTGACCATCTGCTTAAATTGACCTAATTTTTGCAGACCGGAGATGTTCTATGCATACGTATCAGTACAGTAGGCCTAGTTCATACTTAAGTCTGTCACCTCTGTCTGTCTGTCTGTCTGTCTATATGTTGACCAGTTTGTTACAGTCCTTTGGGTGCTCAACTTACAGAGTGTCTACTGTAATTTATAAAATCTGAAGTGGTCCTTCACCTGAGCCTGTATTCTAGGCTGACACAGAACATTAATTATCACCGTTTGGGTAGCATCCAGTTACCTGTGGAAGAGGCTTAATGATCATTTATTAGATGCATGTTCATTCCCAGCGGGTGGTCGATCATCACCCAACTGATTTACTTAGTATCTGTTCAGGGATGATAGAGCGGGGAAGCAGCAAGACGTGATTCCTGAGACAAGCAGTCAGCTGGTAGAAACCCAGGAACTGGCTCTTGTGGGGGCACTTCTGTACTCAGCACTGTTAGCAGGACAGGGAAGAGCTGACCAGGGCTACAGGGCAGCATGTGATATGTGTTTTGAGGAGGCAGCGGGAAGCCTGCAGAGGGAGAGCCTGACCGTGGAGAGATCAGGACAGATTTCCCAGAAGAACGTACACTTACCTTTTTATCTGGTTGTTTTAAAATTACTTTTAGAAGAAATCGCACAAGTAATATACATAGTTTATTTCACTTTAAGGGGAAAAATCAGAAAATATCAGTAAGTTAAAAGAAGAAAATAAATTTCCTGGAATCTAATGAAATAAGCACTGTTCACATTGTGTGTAACACTTTGTCTATATGTATATTTATTTACTCTGTGTGTGTGTGTGTGTACGTAACATATAAATTGCTTTGTAATGCGGTTGTTTTATGCATGCCTCTTTTTATCAATAGGCTTCATGACATTCTCAGTTTTTCTTTTAAATTTCCATATTATAAATTTCACGATTTATGGCATACAGTTCTGTGCGTTTTACAAATGTTTAGTCATGTCCACCACTATAATTAAGGTACAGGATGGTTTCCTCACACTTACCCCACCCCCTCCAAATTATCTTTTGCTGTTCTTTTCCCGTTAACCCCTCCCTCTACATCAGCTAACCCCTGCTACCTATGATCCTATTTCTATTTCTATAGTCTTGTCTTTTTAGAATGTCACATAAATAGAATCATACTGTAGGTAGTAACGTCCCTTGACTTTTTTTTTTTTAAGAGATGGAGTTTCTGTCACCTGGCTAGAGTGCAATTTCACTATTTTAGCTCACTGCAACCTTGAACTCCTGAGGTCAAGTGATCCTTCTGCCTCAGCCTCCCAAATTGCTGGGATTATAGGCATGAGCCAACTCACTGCACTGCATATAGTATTTGGAGTCTTTTTCTACATTTCACATAATGCACTTGAGATTCATTTTTGTTCTGTATAGCAACAGTTTGTTCCTTTTTAGTACTGAGTAGTATTCCATTTTGTGGATGTACCACTGTTTGCTTGTCCATTTGCCCACTGAGGGACATTTGGATTGTCTGATTATGACTAGAGTTGCTATAAACGTTTGCATAAAGCTAGTTCGTATGATCATCATTTTTATTTCTCTGGGGCAGATACCTAGGAAAGGGATTGCCAGGCTATGTGATAGGTGTATATTTAACGGTTTTTTTTAATTTTAATTTTTTTTTTTGGAGACACGGTCCTATTGCATGGACACTAATAGGCATAGAAGCTGCTTGTCTCAGTTGTAGTAAAGCTAAAATTAATTGGTAGATGCCTGATCCATATTTGAAATTCCTTATCAACCTTTTCCTAGTGGCTTAACAGCCACTGATGATCATGGTGTCGGTCAGCCATTGTCATGAGGGCGGGAGACGTTGCCCACTCCGGGGGGCATGTGACAGTATCTGGAGACGGTTTTGGTTGTCAGCCCTTGAGGTTGGGAGAGTATTGCCACCTAATGCATAAAGGCCAGGGAGCTGCTAAACATCATACAATGTACAAGACAGCCCCCCACAACCAAGAATTATCTGGCCTAAAATGTCAGTAGTGCTGAATTTGAGAAGTGTGTTCTGGAGTCCAGTGTGGTATCAGGATATTGAAAGGAATCTCAGATGAACCAAATATAAGACCCCTTGACATAGATCAAGGGCTGTAGGAAATCAGAGAGAGATGACACTGGTTGGGGCTGAGGGAGAAACTAGAGAAAGCTTTAGTGGAAGAAGGATGACTTGAATGGGAGTTAGGAGAATGACTTTGGTTAAATAAACAGAGAAAAAAGTTTTGTTTTGTTTGAGTCCGTCAAAGTTAACATCCTCTAGTTTTCAGAGGAATTGAAAACCTTGGCCTAAATCATTTCAAAATGATGATTTTCTAATTCTGTCATTCCTTCTACATTTATTAGCTGGAAGTCTGTAAGAAACTTCTCTTTATCATCCATTTGATTATCCTGAAATAGTTGATAGGAAAGGCAAGGCAAATGCTTGATTCTTTTCCTTTATTTTATTTACAGATAGAATTAAGCTCTGTTGTCTAGGCTGGATCTCATGGTCTGATCATATTTCATTATAGCCTTGAACTCCTGGGCTCAAGCAGTCCTCCCACCTCAGCCTCCAGAGTAGCTGGGACTACAGGCAAACATCATCATGTACAGCTAATTTTAAAGGTTTTTGTAGAGATAGGGTCTTTCTTTGTTACCCAGGCTGGTCTTAAACTCCTGGTATCAAGCAATCTTCCCACCTTGACCTCCCCAAGTGTTGGGATTACAGGCATAAACCATTGTATCTGGACACTTTTACTTCATTAATTTTCCTAATAACAAGCTGATATTTTAACAACCTCCAAAGGTGAACAATGGGTTCTTTTTCCCCACTCTTCGTAATGTCAATACAAACTCTTAGATTTTATGTATTTAATATATTTCAATATTTTGTGGTCATTTAAAAATGACCTTTTGTGGCTAGGTCTGAAACTTTGATTGAAGTTCACCCTAGAGAGGTGGATTGGAGGGTAGGAGTCTAGAGCAGGGACTCTGTTGGGTGTCTGGTGAGAAGGCAGCCGAAGCGAAGCCCTGAGAGCACCTGCCATATTCGGGGGTGGGAGGATGCGGAGGGAGCCCTGGAAGTTGAGGGTGGGTGGAGGGTGATCCGTAGTGGCCTGGTGCGGTAGAAGGTTCTTTGAAAACCAGCTGTGCTGTTTATGAAAGTTTGTGATTTGAGGTGAGTTGCTTAACATTTTCCTTATCAGTTAGAAGGGGATTAACTATGGATTATTTACTTTGAAATAATTACAAACTCAAAGGTTGTAAGAGTAGTACAAAAATAATACATGCTTTTACCTAGATTCTTCAAATGTTAATTTTTTTTTTTTTTTTTTTAAGACAGTCTCACTGTTGCCCAGGCTAAAGTGCCATAGCATCATCCTAGCTTACAGCAACCTCAAACTCATGGGCTCAAGCGATCTTGCCTTAACCTCCCACGTACCTGGGACCAGAGGTGTATGACAATGCCTGGCTGATTTTTCTATTTTTGGTAGAGACAGGGTCTTGCTATTGATCAGGCTGGTCTCAAACTCTCAAGATCAAACTATTCTCCCAGAGTGCTAGGATTACAAGCATACGCCACTGTGCCCGGTCCAAATGTTAACTTTTTACCACATCAACTTTAGCCTTTCTCTCTCTCCCTACTTCCTCTCTCTTTCTGTTTATATGTGCTTATGTGTATGTATATTTATAGAATATTTTAAGTCTTGAGAATACATTGCAGACTTTCTGTGCCTTTTTATCCCCCAAAAGTCAGTGTCCTAAAGACAAAACCATTTTCTTTGCGCGGTTTTTGGCCAAGGCTGGGTTTGAACCCGCCACCTCCGGCATTTGGGGCTGGTGCCCTTCTCCTTTGAGCCACAGGCGCTGCCCAAGACAAAACCATTTTCTTATATAAGCATGGTATAAAGGTCAAAATCGGGAAATTAACACTGATTCGATATTGTTAGCCAGTGTATAGACCTTATTCATTTTCCCCTCCTTGTCCCAGAACTTTCTTTTTAGTAAAACAAAATCTTGGATCGTGTGTTGCATTTAGTTGTCATTTCTCTTTAATCTCCTTGAGTCTGGAGTAGTTCTTCAGCTTCTGTCTTTCATGCCATTGACAGTTTAGAAGAAGGGTTTGTCTGATGTTTTCTCCTGTTTTAATTCTGATTGTTTTGTAGTATTGTCTGGAATGCCACAGAAGTGAGGACAGATTCTTTTCGGGGCCTCATATCTGAGGCAAATAATGTACATTTGTTTCATTACTGTAGATCTTAACTTGGGTAAAGTGATGCCTGGAGCCTTCTCTCCTATTGAGTTACATTTTTTCCAAGTATTTTTTGCGGGGGAGGGTGGTAGTACTTTTAGACTATATAAATATCTTTTAACTTCTCAAACTGTCTTTCGTTTGTTTGTTTGTTTTGTTTTTTCAGTTTTTGGCCAGGGCTGGGTTTGAACCCACCACCTCTGGCATATGGGGGCCGGCACCCTACTCCTTTGAGCCACTGGCGCCGCCCTATTCCATTTGTTTTAATATGTGCATTCTAGCCTGAATTTAGTATTATTATGATGGTGCCAAATGGCAGTTTTATAAATGTATTGTTTGTTCTGTATTAGTTGGATGTTTGACTGTAAGGAAGAGTTTTTCCTTTCGCCCTTCCTTATTTATATTTGTGTGAACTCATAGGTTTGGATTTTAGTAATAGTCATTATTTATTTTGATGCTCCAATGTCCTTTAGACATTTCCCTTTATTTTCTTAGCACAAGGTGTTCCAGGCTCATCATAGACTCTCCTAACCCAGCCCTGGAATTCTCTAAAGAGCCCTCGTTTAAGTGAAAACAGGTAGTAATTAGACTAAATTTGGATGTCACTTTACACATGTATCTATCTTCTCTACCACACCAGAATTCGCCATTTCAATAAGAAAACCTTGATCCTTTTATTGGGGAATATTATTTATCCTGTAGATTTTCTGCCTCACACCTGAATTAGCCATTTCACTAAGAATCTTTGTTCCTTTTAGTAGGAAACTATATTTAGAGACCTCAGTCTCGGCACCAGGAGTGCTCATTGTTATAGGGTTTCATTTTTATGAGGCCTTTCTACTTGAGGTAGCTATTTTTTTTTAAAAGAAAAAGACAGTCCATCTTAATATTTTCAATTCAAACTTACTTCAATCTTTGATTTTTATATTTTTATCGTTTATCCTTGTGCTTAAATTTTTTATTCCTAAGAATTAAAAATAGAATTACCATGTGACTAGCAATTCCATTTCTGGGTATATACCCAAAGAATTATAAGCAAGTACTTGAACAGGTATTTATACATCAGTGTTCATAGAAGCATTATTCACAATAACCAAAAGGTGGAAGCAGCCTGGGTAACCACTGGTAAATGAATGGAGAAACCAATGCGGTATATACGTACAGTGGAATATTACTCAGCCTTCTAAAGGAAGGAAATGCTGATACATGCCACCAGACTGGACTTGGTGAAGATGAGGAATGACTCTGAGAGGTCCACTTTACCTTTCATACAATGGCAATGGCTACCATTTATTTACCACTCACGGGGCAACCTATAAGGGTTGATATATGAATGAAGATTATTGTCCCTTAATTCATCTTATGGATGAATAAATAGAAAAAAAACCCTTCATTCATATATCTATTTTTAAATAGAAAGTAAATGCGCCCAGAATCATAGGGCTAATAAGTGTCAAAGCTGAGCTCAAACCTCAGGACTGTGAGACTCCAGAGCTTCAGCTCTTTACCACTTTGGTAAGTGGCTATGCTCATGGCTAGCGATGCCTTTAGCTGAGTCAGGGATGGGGATTGTTTGTACTACTTGAGGACATTATGGGTAGAGATGCTCATTTTGGGGGGGAGGGGATGAGCACTTTTGTGGCTAGGTCTGGAGCTCTGATTGAAGTTCACCCTAGAGAGGTGGATTGGAGGGTAGGAGTCTAGAGCAGGGACTCTGTTGGGTGTCTGGTGAGAAGGCAGCCGAAGCGAATCCCTGAGGGCACCTGCCATTCGGGGGTGGGAGGATGCGGAGGGAGCCCTGGAAGTTGAGGGTGGGTGGAAGGTGAACCGTAGTGGCCTGGTGCGGTAGAGGGTTCTGTGGCCTGGGTTTGAAAACCAGCTATACTGTTTATGAAAGTTTGTGATTTGAGGTGAGTTGCTTAACATTTTCCTTATCAGTTAGATGGAGATTAAAATCCATGCTCCTCTTGGGGTGATGAAAATGTTGTGAAATTGTGAAATAGCAACGGTTGTACAACTTTGGATATGTTAAAAGCCACTGAAGTGTACACTTAAAGGATCAATTTTATGGTATGTGAATTATGACTCCTTTAAAAACCCACCAGCCAGCCATCCTCCTAGCACGATAGAATGAAGATTAATAAATTAAAGGAAAGAATGCATATGTGAGTGCCCAGCACTGTGTCTGACGCACTGAAGAAGGGCTTATCGCAGACTGACTCTGTTAGGAGGGCCACTGTATGACACATTCTAGGGGCTGCCGTCCTCATTGTCTCTGGGAGGCCACCTAGAGACAGCACGCTGAACGTTAGTCCCTGCATCTGTGGGATGGGCGTGCAGGCCCCAGGAGCCATGGGTTTGGGCACTTGCCTTCTGTCCTGCTGCTAATGCTTAGCTCACTGCTTCCCCTTCCCACAGAAGCCAGTCTGGGGACCCTGTCTCAGCTGGACGGTGCAGACTCAGCAGCTTTCCTCCTGGTCTCGTAGGATACACAGTTCACTATTTTGGTCTAAATTCGTCTTTAGCAAGAAATTGCGCCTAGCCTGCTGGTTTCTCATTCAATGAGAAGGGTGGTGTCCTTGTTCCCATTCGGTTAAGGTGGTTTGTCAGAGGTAAGGGTGGGAGGTTTTCCTTTTGAAGCACGTGGGGATGTGATGCTGCTTTCTGGGGTGTCAGCCTCATCCGTGCAGCTAGGACCATGAGAAAGGAAGAGGGAACAGAAGACCCTAGGCCAGCAGTGCAGTTACACATCTTCAGATATGTATGGGTCGCAGGCAGTGTCTTTCCTCTGTTCTCTCCATGTGCCTTGTTTTTGCTTTGCTACTAATTTAAGCAGTCTGAACATACAGCTTTTAGGGCAGGGTGGCATTTGCAGTAAAATTCTGTGGGTATTTTTCTGGCAAGAAAGATGCTGACCATCCTGGGCTTCTCTGAAATCATGTGCAATTATGTCATCAACCACATAATAAGGTTTTCTAGATTTCCTTCTAAAAACAAAAACATGTTTTGCACTTTATTGGATAACACTATTTGTGTGCTCGAAGTAGCTGAATATCCCAAAATAAGCCTATTTAATTTGCCTGACATTGAGATATACTGTGGCCAGCTGTAGTTGACAAGTAACCTGTGGGTTTAAGGAGTGCTAGAGCACACTGTAAGCGTAAAAATTTATGTTAAAGATGAGAGTCTTGCCCCCCAACCCCCCAAATGGAGTTAAATACAATCTCCAAAGCTCAACTCTTAATTTATTTGGCTTTAGGATTCAAAAATAATAAAATTATTTACACAGTAGAACTCAGCATAAAACATCTGTCAAGGACACTATTTGAGTAGGCCTTTGTGACACAGACCAAACCACTCCTTCTGGGACATTAACAACCTGAACCTTCTGTCCTCCGTGGAATCCAGGACCTTCAGGGTCTGAGGTAACCACAGATCCAAGTGTGATTGGCCCAGGTCAGCGGGCTGCTTGGGGGCACATACCTCTGATGCTGTCCTGGCCTGTCCACCCTCATCCTTTTTCTTTCTTCCCTGTGCCTTTGGCAGCCCCTTTGTTTCTTCTCAACAGTAAAGAACTTACTTGCCTCTGCCCCTTGGCTGCTTTGCTCAGCTAATTGCTGCTGACTAATTAGTCCTCTCTGCCAGCCTCGTGGCTTTAGCTCCTGAGGGCTCTTTGCTTTTGCAGAGCAGGTAATTTTCTTTTGATTCTTCGCACCCTCAAATCCCGGCCTGGGCACTGTTTATTTAGCTGGTGGAAAAACAATGAAGCCAAAGATCACAGGCAAAGACTTTGGCTGCAATGAAATAATTTACACCTGCAATAAGCTCCTTTGTTTTAGAACCAAAAAATATTTGCTCATTGCTCTAGTGTCTCAAGGGAGGGGGGGTCATATTTTAAATTTATCTTCCTCTTGAGATGGCGTCCCTTGAGAAATCACGGATTACCTTTCTTCGGCAGACTAAGATGTTAACTATAGCTAGATCCCCTTGAGTAACCATGTTGAATGTTTCGTCAGAGTTCCTGGCTACCCCCAAGTTTTGTGCTGTGTGTCCTTGAAGAGAGATCATACAGTGACGACCTTTCTCATGGTCAAAGGTGGGAAGAGTTGGGAGAAGTTGTAACTTCTTCTTGGACCTTGCCGGGGTCTGTGGCAAGGGACAGAGGTCTCTAGCAAATCTCACACTGGTAATAAAATCCTTCACAAATTCAGAGGAGGTAGGGAAGAGCCATCTTAGGTGCTGGAGGGTAGAGAGCCACAAATACTTGGTGACCAGCACTGCTGAGTCCTACAGGGCACATTTAGATCAATGGGTCAGCATTAGTACAAATAAAAATGCCACCTTTGTCAAATGATGTTGCAAACAGATGTCCAATTAAAAATCAAAGAAAAATACGGATGTGAGAGTCTGTGGGGTTCGGTGCTGGTGATTAAGACCAGATCCCAAACAGGGGCATGCAGAGAAGCAGATGACCACGTGTCTGTCTTAACCTTTGGTTCATCTTCTTGCTCAGGCCCAGCACTTACCTTCTTTATTCCCCACCATGTAGCCTTAAAAGCGATGCTCACGTATTCCTAGGTGATGTCATGGATTGCATTTTTGGATGGAAAAAGAGAGAATAAGTAGTTTTGACTGCTCAAGCTACCAACAAGATTAAATCTGGACTAAAAAACATTTCCGTTTGTGAAACCAGGCTGTACCTGTGCTGTCTGTGTACTGTTTTTTAGAAGTTTTTATTTATTGAAAGCCTGGAATTCATTTTATAAACTCAGGTTTGATTATTTACCATTGCCTGTGATGACATGATGAAACATGGAAACATGATCTTAGATACGTTTTCAGAAGGGGGTCTGCTGTCACGTGAGCCTGTGTGGGAATGTGGTTCATGTATAGGTGACCTCAGCTCCGGTTTTGTGCACTGCTAGGAAGCCTGTGGGCTGATACAATATGGGATCCTCCAAACTCATGTCACAGACATCTCCAAACGGATAGTCATTTTAACATCTGCTGTTTATTGTTTTTATTTTTATTTTTTGAGATAGGGTTCTGCCGTGTTGCCCAGGCTGACCTCCAACTCTTGTGTTCAAGCAGTCTACCAGCCTCGACCTGCTGAGTAACTGGGACTGTAGGTGTGTGCTGCTGTGCCCAGCACATCTGGTGGATTTGGAGGCCCATTATGTAGTTCAGAATTAAAAAAAATTTTTGTTAAGGCTATTATTTTTGCATGTATATATAGTTTAAATTGACCTTCGTTAGGTCCTGTGATAAACTGGTGATCAAGGAAGATTAGAGTTTTGTCTAATCTTTGAAGATGACTTTGAAGATTTTAGGGACACTGTTCCTTCGTGGGGATGGGGAGTTCATTGCCATGACATTAGCGAGAGTGAGGCTGGCCATTTTACTGTGTGACCATCCCCTCAATTCCTGTGACCAGGAAATAGGTTTGCATACTATCAGGGAGACTTTGGAGATGATGAACTTTTCTGATAAAGAAATGGGACCAAAGTAGACGTACAGAGTGGCTTTCATTTTCCATTAAAGTTTTTAATTTCATTTTAAAATATTCATGAATGGTTTCAAAACAAATAAGGATTTGTTCCTAGAGGTCACTAACATTTAACTCATAATAAATCTGGTTATTTCAAGTGTTCATATATGGAACATTCAAGTTTTTTCTGATTAAAAACACACGTCTATGATGGCTTGGCGCCTGTGGCTCAAGTGGCTAAGGCGCCAGCCACGTACACCTGAGCTGGCGAATTCGAATCCAGCCTGGGCCTGCCAAACAATAATGACGGCTGCAACCAAAAAATGCCCAGGCATCGTGGTGGGCGCCTGTAGTCCCAGCTGCTTGGGAGGTGGAGACTCGCTTGAGCCTAGGAGTTGGAAGTTGCTGTAAGCTGTGATGCCATGGTACTCTATCCAGGGTGACAGCTTGAGGCTCTGTCTCAAAAAAACAAACAACAACAAAAAAAACACACTTCTGTGACTTAGGCTATCTCAAAGAAACAAACATACACATTTAACACTGATTGTAGAAATTTTGGAAAATAAAAGAAGCTTAAGTAAAAATAAACCTATGCACATTCCTGCCATGTAGATGGACCCACTATTAACATTGTAATATTCTACTGTACGCCAGACACTCTAGCTCACTCCTGTAATCCCAGCACTTTGTGAGACTGAGAAGCAAGGATTGATTGAGCCCAGGAGTTCGAGGCTGCAGTGAGCTATGATGGTGCCTCTGCAGTCTAGCCTGGGTGATAAGTGAGACCCTGTTATTAAAAGAAAAAAAAGGGGCGGCGCCTGTGGCTCAGCAAGTAGGACACCGACCCCATATACCGAGGGCTGCAGGTTCAAACCTGGCCCCGGCCGAACTGCATCAAAAATTAGCCGGGTGCTGTGGCAGGCGCCTGTCGTCCCAGCTACTTGGGAGGCTGAGGCAAGACAATCGCTTAAGCCCAAGAGCTGGAGGTTGCTGTGAGCTGTGACTCCACAGCACTCTACCGAGGGTGATAGAGTGAAACTCTGTCTCCACAAAAAAAAAAGAAAGAAAGAAAGAAAAAGAAAAAAAAGGTTTCTAAAAAAATTTTATTATAGATTCTTCCTGAATTTATAATATATACATGTGATATATTCACCCATATGCATAGTTATATCCAATGTATACATATATACATGTATCATATGCACATATTATAAATATATAAGTACATATGTATTTATGTTATATATATTGTAAATATATAAGTGCATACATATTTCTTATATATTCAAGCATTATGAGTATTTAAAACAAAAAAAGGGAAAATCACCCTGATTCCCCTGCTACCCACCCTATCTTAATTCATAGAGGACTGATTTGTTTTAACTCCAATGTTGGAATTGTATCTGTAAACACACGATATGGTTACATTGTTTTTTCTTCACCTCAAATGGGGCCATTTTATGCCTAATGTTCTGCTGTTCTTACCCTAAGCATCCCCCAGATGTCTTTCCCTGCCAGTGCATAATCCCCTCCATTTCTCTGCCTCATGATCCTTACTGTGTACGGAATCTGATGATTAAATTCACAAACTCATCCTAGAAAAAGCCCTGCTTATCTCATTGCTGAATGTCACTATGGTCACCTTCAAAGTACCCACCTTGGGAAGCTGTGCACTGATGCCAGTGCCTCGTGTACCCTTCAAAGCAATTTTGGAACTTTTTTTCTGGAATGGCCATTGGGACTCTCCTTAATGTCCTGAGTATCATCAAAATATGTACCTTTCAGGCTCAGCGCCTGTGGCTCAAGCGGTTAAGGCGCCAGCCACATGCACCTGAGCTGGAGGGTTCGAATCCAGCCCAGGCCTCCCAAACAACAATGTCAGCATGGGAGATGAACTTTTTGCCCATTCTCTTGCCAGTGTGGGATATCATTATGAATCTGGTAGATGAAAGTGATATCTTCATTTGCATTTCTTTTGTTGGAAGTGAAATTGAGCATCTGTTCTCCTATGGCTTGTTGTCCTCACCTCCACCCGCCCCAGCCCCAAGTCTGGAACCGTGCAGGCTGCTGTAGCAGGGAAGAAGCGTGGTAGAGGGTAGGAGCTTTTGTTGTCCCTAAAAGCTCCTGCCAGAGGTCACAGAAATGTCACCCACTCACATTTTGTAGCCGAAACCCAGCTGCCGGTTTTGAGGGCCTTAAGACACATGCTTTTGGAGGCCCACTTTAAGGAAAAAGATATACAATTAAAAATACAAAACCAGGTACAATCATGAATATTTAAAATAAGAAACACGCTAAATTACAAGTTTAAAAAATACTTCCTTCTGTTTTTGTTTCGGCCTTCACTGTGATAGATCCTTCCCATTTTGTTTGAACTTCAGTATCATCGGTGGTTCTGCATAAGTCTACAAAATCAACCTGAAGTTTAGGTGTACAAAAGAACAATTCAGATCTTAGATCTCCAGGACATTGTATCGAGCAGCCTTCAAGCAGTCAGTACGCTCTCACACTGATTTATTGATGAGTGTGTGTAGGAGTGTTGCTGGAACATTTATTTCTTCAGTTTCAGTGAGTTGGAAGCAATTTTGTGTGCCATTTTATTTGGGACTGTCAGACTTTGTCAGCAAGACCAAGATGTGATCGGATACACTGGAATACACAAAACCGCAGCCTCCTTCACGCATGTACTTATAGTATCAGTAGTACGATAGGTTTGGCCTGCAAACTCTGGAATTCTGATAAATTCTGTTTCGTATGATACCCACCGAAAAGGGAGAAAATCTATAGTGCATTTCTAATTCTGTACAGTCCTTGCTGAATGTGTTCCTGGTAAGGTACAACGTGCATTTACGCGATTCTCCACTTAGAAGTTCATGCATTTGAAGAGCTGAAGAATTTCCCGAGGACAAGCTTCTGGTTCCATATGTTCCCAACCTGTTTTTCATCTATTACCCACATCCTTCTAGTTGGGCGTCGTAGGACACGTTTATCTTGTGAACTCTGGGGCCTGGTCCTGTTGCCAGGTCGGTCTGGGCAGTGGGTGTGGGAGCATATGTGGAAGCTGTTGCTACACAGGGAGGGCTCCAGGAACCCAACCATATTGGCGGTGATGGCTAAGGCCAGCTGTCATGTATCCCTCACTCAACTTCCAATTCACTGGATCCCACAAACGTCCATTGCTGTTCCATCATCACCTGGCACAAAGGCTGCGACAGAGAGGAAGGCGACGTGGAAGGAGGGGGGTGTTACAGTAACTGACTATCGGTCAGTCCTCTCTCCTGGGCCCCCTTCGTGCTTTTTGGTATGACCAGGGTTGTGGAAATCCCCCAGTTGTGGGCAGCATTTTAATCTTAATTTCCTAATCAACATGTGGGCACCTGTGGCTCAAGGGAGTAGGGTGCCGGCCCCATATGCCAGAGGTGGCAGGTTCAAACCCAGCCCCGGCCAAAAACTGCAAAAAAAAAAAGAAAAATAATTTCCTAATCAACTGTGAAAATATTTATCCTCCAGTCATTTGACAGGTACTACATGGAAAGGACTCTCTCCAAGGGCACCCCCAGTCTCCTGATTTACATCTCCTTTGACATCTCTGACTGTTTTTACACGTGACATTTGTCACGTCTAAGTTTTAAGTTGAATTAGTTTTGACTCTTTGCCTGCCTTGAAGTTGTTGGTGTAACTTTGAGTCTTTTTTTTTTTTTCTTGTTGGTCAGTAAATAGTTTTTATTTCAGTAGGGAGTATTATTTTTCACTGTGCTGGAGGAAATTTTAACATTTTGCTATGCCAGAAGGTTAGATAAAAAAATGTATTGCTGGCTCGGCACCTGCGGCTCAAGTGGGTAAGGTGCCGGCCACATACACCTGAGCTGGCGGGTTCAAATCCAGTCCGGGCCCGCCAAACAACAATGATGGCTGCAACCAAAAAATAGCTGGGTGCTGTGGCGGGCGCCTATAGTCTTAGCTTCTTAGGAGGTGGAGGCAAGAGAATCGCTTAAGCCCAGGAGATGGAGGTTGCTGTGAGCTCTGATGCCATGGCACTCTACCCAGGGTGACAGCTTGAGGCTCTGTCTCAAAAAAAAAAAAAGTGTATTGCTTATAGCAGCAGAGTATTAGAAACCATTTTTAAATGCCTATGAATAAGAGATTGATTAGTTATGGTAATGTGTCAGTGTATATATCTACAAAGGAATACTATGTGGTTATTAAAAATAACATTTATTTCTGGTGGCGCCTGTGGCTCAAAGGAGTAGGGTGCCGGCCCCATATGCCAGAGGTGGCGGGTTCAAACCCAGCCCCAGCCCAAAACTGCAAAAATAAATAAATAAATAACATTTCTTTCTATTTGTGTGGAAATGTCTGTAGATTATACTATTTCTAGAAAATAGTATAGAAATAGTAGGCTAGAAAACAAAGTATATAACCACATGGTATTATGGTTTTAAAACTATATATATAGATTATAACATCTTATTTCCTTGTATATAGTGTTTTATCATTTAGAGAGCCCTTTCACATATTTTGTTTTGATTTTGTACATGATTACTCTTTGGTTGTGTAAAGAAGGCAGGTATTATTTTCTGGAACTAATAGGGAAATACTATAGTGAAGTAGTAAGACCTAGAAAGACTGGGGATCAAATCTTGGCCAATAAATCCAGGCCCTACCACTTGCTGTCTAGCATATATGTCATAGGACCTTTATTTCCTTTATCTGTAAAATGGGGCCAATATCTACCTCTTAGGCATGTGGGGAGACTCAGTGGTATGGAATGAGGAGTGCCTGTATAGTGCTTGATTTGTAGGTATCTGTAACTAGGGAGTAATAGATAATTTTTATTAATTAGGTTTTTAGCAATAAGATGTTTTTCCTCCTGTAATGTATTATTGAATGTTGTATAACTACACCATAACTTAGTGTCTTAAAATAGCAACCCATTATCATCTTTCAGTTTCTGTGAAATTTCAGAGTGGCTTTGAAGCTGTCCCCTGGGGCTGTGTCATCTTATTTGGGGGCCGAGGAGCCCACATCCAAGATGGCTAATTCATATGACGGTAGGCAGGCGGCATTAGTTCTTTGGTACTTGGACCTCTTCATGGGGTTGCTTGTGTGTCCTCCTGACATGGCACTGATTTTCCCCTGAGCGAGTGATCTATGAGGGGTGGGGGGAGAGAGAGAGAGAGAGAGAGAGAGGAGAGAGAGAGAGAGAGAGAGAGAGAGAGAGAGAGAGAGAGAGAGAGAGAGAGAATATGTATGTGTGAGTGTGAGAGTGCAAGACAGAAATCACAGTGACCTCTGACCCAGCCTGTGACATCACACAGACCTACAGGATCACAGGTCAGCTCTATTGTGTGTCACAGGATGAGAGTCCTAGGGAGGGGTGTTGGGGACCATCTTGGAGACCGGCTGCCACACTCAGTAACTGGCAGAGTGAGATTTAAATCTAGGTCTCCTGGCTCTTTTCTGTCACTGATGGAGTTAGAGTTCCCCAGGCTTAGCCCTTAGTCGTCCTCTTTTCCGTCTCTACTCACCCAATTACATCTTAATTCCATCGTTCTTCTGGACTCATGACCTGTGTATCCAGTAACCAACTCCATTTTGAAGCTAACTGGGCCTTTCAGCCTTAGCGTATCTAAAACTGAGCTCCTGACAACCCCAGCTCAACCCTGTCCTCCTGTGGGCCTCCCCATCTTGGTGATGGCAGGGCCATTCTTCCAGATGCTCGAGCCAAAACTGCTCCTGTCCCATCCGGTCATCTATCTGCAAATCTGTGGGCTCTACCTTCAAAATACACCCCGAATTCAGCACGGCCCACTCCCTGTGTAGCCCCCACCCTGATCCATGCCACCACTCTCACCAGGAGGTTGCAGGGACCTTCTCCCTCTTCTCTCTCCACCCTGTCCGGGCAGTAGTCTGTTCTCCACGTAGCTGGTGGCCCTTTTCAGACCCAGATGAGATGGTACCACTGTCTAGTGCGTCCATGGCACTCAGGAGAGCCAGAGATCTCACTGCACCTGGGGTCTCCGTGGGTCTGACCTCCCCTCCTGAGCGTCTCCTCAGTGCCCCCTGCCCTGTCCCAGAGCCCTCACGTCTCTGGCTCCAGTCCTCTTCCTCCAGGCAGCCATGCCTGCTTCCAGGAACTCCTCAAATAGCACCTTCTCAGGAAGGCCTCCCAGAGCCACTCTGTCTAGTTTTTCCAATACTCCTTCCCCCAGTTTCCACTTCGTTCTCCTTCTCTGCTTCAGTTTTTCTCCTTTGTTCTTATCACCGTCTAATTTACTCTCATTTTTTATTTCGTTTTAAAAAACTTTTCTTTTTTAGATTGTGAACTAGAGAACAGAGATTTTCTTTAAAAAACTTCTCTATATTAGGTTGTGAACTAGAGAGCAGAGATTTCTTTTTTGCCTATGTTCACTACCATAACAAATGGCCTATTAGATTTGCATAATTCTTGAAGCCATATTTATTTTAATATTTAAGAATGTAGGTGTTACCTTCCCACACAAATATGGTTGAAGTTAGCATACCAGAAACATTTGCAACTCATCAGTACAGTGTGTTATTTCTTGCCCAAGATTACTAGATCCGATTACAGGGGTGAAAAACAAAAAAGGAGAGTTTAGGACATTCCCTTATGTGAACTATTTCTTTTGTGAATTGATTGTAAGTTAGGCATGTAATTCAAATGCAAGATTAAAGACTGTGGTTCTGTAGGGAAGGAAAAGGAGAGCCATTGGGAAAAGTGCAAAATGTATGTTTAAAGACCCCATGTATTTTGTTTTATTGACAAATAAAACTTGTATGTATTTACCGTGTACAACATGATCTTTTGAAATGTGAATACCATGTAGAATGGCTCGAGTGCTTATCAGCTTACATTCGCTCACATACTTAACCTTTTTGGGTGATGAGAACATTTGAAATCTATAATCTTGGCTATTTTCAAAATATAATACATTGTTATTAACAAGTCACTGTGTTGAATAACATTGCTATTAACTAGTCATATTGTACAATAGATCTCTTGACCTGTTCTTCCTGTCTAACTGAAATTTTTGTATCCTTTGACCACTAACCCCCACATCTTTAATGTGCTGCCTTAGAATAGACATGTAAAAGGACCACTTATTGTTAAGATGTACCGAATTATAGGTATAGGGTTTTAGTGGCTTGTTGAGTCCCCATGTGCTGGCTGTGTGCAAGTTACTGTGCTTGGTGCCTTGGGAGTTGTAAGGGTGGACTGGCCCCACCCCCAAAAAGCTCAGGAGGCAGAGAAATGCCATCACAGATGAGCAAGCTTTCCTGGAGAGGGTGGAATAAAATAATGTCTGGCAGGGAGAAACAGAGAAAGAAGGCATGGGGAGGAGGTGGCAGTGTTGAGGGGAACATTGAACGGCATGAGCAGGACTTCAGTAGGCAGAGAAGGCCCAGAACAGCCTGTGCTCTGGGTGCCTCTTGGAGATCATGTCAAAAAGCAGATCCCCGTTCTATAGGTCGAGAGGAAGCAGATTCTGCATTTTTTTTTTTTTTTGAGACAGAGCCTCAAGCTGTCCCCCTGGGTAGAGTGCTGTGGCATCACAGCTCACAGCAACCTCCAACTCCTCTGCTCAAGCAATTCTCCTGCCTCTGCCTCCCAAGTAGCTGGGACTACAGGCGCCTGCCACAATGCTTGGCTATTTTTGGTGGCAGCCATCATTGTTTGGCGGGCCAGGCTGGATTCGAACTGGCAGCTTAGGTGTATGCGGCTGGCACCTTAGCCGTTTGAGCCACAGGCACCGAGCCAGATTCTGCATTTTTGACAAGGTTTGCAGGGATACTGCTGTCTCAGGTTCTAGAGGACTCCCAGAGCTGCCTGCCATGCTCCCCTGATTGGAGGCAGGGAGGCCTGGGAGCTGCAGCATGGACTGGACAGGTGGGGGCTGGAGGACATTGGGTGAATGCAGTGATGGCCAGGGGCCCATGTCTGATCTGACTTTTAGTTGCTTAAGACCACCTGACCTTTCCTTGATCACAAAGCTGTTAACTTGGCCTTTGGGCCACTGCTCTCTCTTGCAATCGCCCTCTAAAAATTCACTTGGTAATGTCTATCCATACTTGTTTGACTTGATGATCTCCAAACTCTTGGGGCACATTGCTAGAATGTTACTTTGGTCTTCCACGACAGAATTGATTCTATTACTGGTAGATTTTTAAATATTGTTTTTTATAAGCTGCCAGTCTGTCATCTTGTGATCAAGTCCAGTGATATACTTTTAAAAATCATATGAATTATTAAATGGGCCTCCTGTTTTTATGAACCTATAATGGGAGAAGAGGAGATCATTAGTCATTCTTTAAAGCCATCATTGGTCCCAGTTAACCTGCTTGATCTCAGCATAAGCCACCAGAGTAGTTGTAGATGCCATCAAATGGACACCATCAAGATTATGCCTTTTTTGGGTAAGGATTGAAGCAGGTCGGATTTCTTTCTTCCTTCTTCCCCTCCCCTCCCCTCCCTTTCCTTCTTTTCTTTCTTTCCTTTCTTTTTTGGGGGATGCTGATGTCTCTGATTCTTTTTTTTTGAGACAGATTCTCCAGCAGTCACCATGGGTAGAGTACCATGGCATTGCAGCTCACAGCAACCTCAAACTCTTGGGCTTAAGCGATTCTCTTCCCTCAGCTTCCCAGATAGTTGGGACTACAGGCACCCGCCGCAACACCTGGCTATTTTCGTTGTTGTTGTTGTAATTAACATTGTTGCTCCAGATGGCCCGGGCCAGGTTCAAACCCACCTGCCTCGGTGTATGTGGCCGGTGCCCTTCCCACTGAGCCACAGGCACCACCAAGCAGGTCGGATTTCTGATAGTTGTATTGCCGTCCACAGAGGAAACCTCTGTGGCTGTGTATTGTTTTTCAGTTTCATTTACGCACGGGAGGCACATGTGTCTGCAGATGTGAACTAAATATACATGTCCATGTATGTTTTCAATTCTCTTCCTAGATTTTGGCCCTGATTGCGTTCATCTGCATAGAGACCATCATGGAGTGCTCCCCGTGTGAAGGCCTCTACTTTTTTGAGTTTGTAAGCTGCAGTGCACTCGTGGTGACTGGAGTCTTGCTGATCATGTTCAGTCTCAACCTTCACATGAGGATCCCCCAGATCAACTGGAACTTGACAGTGAGTACAAGTCACGACTCTGAGACTGTGAAAGCATCACTCCCAGGAAAAGCTGGAATCTCTCCCTGGAATGTCTGATTCTAGTTTGTTTTGATACTTACATATTCCTTTATAACTCAACTATGAGATTTTAAATTTCTGTACTGGGTTGCATAAAACTACAAAGTAAATTAAATATTAACTAATGATAGAAACATCACAACAAAATTATTGTGGCCCTCTCAAAGATGTCATTTCTGGCCCGGCGCCTGTGGCTCAAGCGGCTAAGGTGCCACATACACCTGAGCTGGCAGGTTCAAATCCAGCCCGGGCCTGCCAAACAACAATGACGGCTGCAACCAAAAAATAGCCGGACATTGTGGCGGGCCTGTAGGCCCAGCTACTTGGGAGGCAGAGGCAAGAGACTCGCTTGAGCCCAGGAATTGGAGGTTGCTGTGAGCTGTGAAGCCACAGCACTCTATCCAGGGTGATAGCTTGAGGCTCTGTCTCCAAAAAAAAAAAAAAAAAAAATATATATATATATAGATAGATAGATAGATAGATTCTAAGAGAATTGAAAATATGAATGAAAATGCCCATAGTTTGCAAAGCCTAGGAGTATTATTCAAAGCAACCGGGAGGAGCCGGAGGGTTTGGTGGTTTGACTGGAACGTCTCAGTGCAAGTGTGTTTTTTTCTCCCTGAGGTTTAGATTATTAGGCTTGTTCGGATCCCCTTGTGATTCACCATGGGACACTCAGGGGTGGCCAGTCCCAGACCTCCTTTCGTGGACTACATTACTTGTCCTTACTTAGCCGAATGAGAAAGGAGTTTTAATATTGTTTGATCTTCTCGGTGTTTCTTTGCAAGTAAGCGTGTGCAAGAGCTCAAAGGGAATCAGTCAGGGAGACACACAAGCACTGTCAGTACCGATACGTGCTGCAACATGAATGAACCTTAGAACCATTATACTAAATGACAGAAGCTGGGCGCAGAAGACCACACAGTCCCTAGTTCTATGTATATGAAATGTCCAGAATAGGCACATCAGTAGAGACAGGGAGCGGACTGGTGGTTGCCAAGTGCTGGGGGAGGAGTGAGGAATAACTGCCAATGAGTATGAGGGGTTTTTTTTGGAGTGCTGAAAATGTTCTAAAATTACATTGTGATTAAATTGTACATTTTAATTGGGTGTATTTTATAGTATGTGAGTTATATCTCAATAAAGCTGTTTAAAAATACGTGATACCACCCACCCAATAACCATTTATAATTCTTGGGTATAAATTCTTCTTGACTATTTCATATATGCATGTCACGTTGTGTGGGCAGAGAAAAAGGACCTATTAAAGTCATTCTTTTTGTTTTAATTTATCAAGAGTATCTTCCATGTTAAATAATCAGCGGCATCATTATTTTTAATCACTGCATAGTGTTTCATTATGGAAATACCATTTTATTTAACAAATCCCTTATTTATTTCTTAAGACAGAATCTCACTTTGTCGCCCATGGTAGGGTGCTATGGTATCACGGCTCACAGCAACCTCAAACCTCTGGGCTTAAGTGATTCTCTTGCCTCAGCTTCCCAACTACCTGGGACTACAGGCACCTGCCACGATACCCGGCTATTTTTAGAGACGAGGTTTTGCTCTGGCTCAGGCTGGTCTTGAATCTGTGAGCTCAGGCAATCCACCTGCCTCGGCCTTTGAGAGTCCTGGGATTACAGGCGTGAATCTCTGCAGCCGGCCACAGATCCCTTATTTAACATTTAATTTGTTTCTTTTAATTTCTTCTTTTTTTGCTCTTTTAAACAATGCCCAAAAGAACATCCTTTACACTAGGACTTTTTTGCTCTAATATGTTTAAGATGAATTTCCAAGCGTGGAATTCATAGGTAAACAAGATGAACCTCTTTGAAACTTTTGATAACCTTTTGGCAAATGGTTTTCTAGAAAGTTGTGTCCTTTAAGCCCTACTTGCTGGTTTTCTCACACTTTCAAATACACACACTTACCATAGGTACATAGTCTTTGCCAGTCTCACAGATGAATGGCAGTGTGTGATTGACAATTTAAACCCGTTTCTTCAGTTACAAGTAAATTTGGACATTTATTTCTTGTTTATTGGCCACTTATAATTTTTTTTTGAGACAGAATCTCACTTAAGTTACCCTAGGTAGAGTTGTGGCATCAGAGCTCACAGCAACCTCAGATTCTTGGGTTTGGGACTCTAGGCGCCTGCCACAACACCTGGCTATTTTTTTGTTGCAGTTCAGCCAAGGCTGTGTTTGAACCTGCCACCCTTGGTATATGGGGCTGGCACCCTACTCACTGAGCCACAGGCACCACCCAGAAGGGTTTCTTTTTTTTTCTTTTT
>CAUYON010184256.1:0-17203 GCA_963573935.1 Arctocebus calabarensis | reverse complement strand
AGGTCTATTTTTAGATCTCTAAGTACTCTCCAAACATCCTTCCAAAAGGAACGTATTAGTGTGCATTCCCACCAGCAATGTAGAAGTGTTCCCTTTTCTCCACATCCACACCAGCATCTGCAGCTTTGGGACTTTGTGATGTGAGCTAATCTCACTGGAGTTAGGTGATATCTCAAAGTGATTTTGATTTGCATTTCTCTGATAATTAAAGAGAATGAGCTTTTTTTCATGTGTTTGTTGGCCATTCGTCTAACTGAATTTTTAATTGTTGTTTGCTTTGGTAAGGAGAATAAAACCCCTTTAAGTGTGCCTGGAACCATTCTTTCCCATGATAAATGGCAGATTTCAAGAATGTGGCTTCCTCCTTTCTAGCTGAACCTTTATTTGAAAGGCTTTGATTATGCAAATCTGACTGTCCATGGCACAGTTCCAGGGCTGACTCACAGGGAATTTTTGCCCAGGCAAGACAGCTGGGTTTCCAAGGAATGGACTGAGATGTTAGCAACCTCAGGGTACTCTGGCTTCAGAGTACAGTTTTAGGATCTGGCTTTTCTGAATTGGTAAGCCAAAGTTCAGAAGTACCATTAGAATGAGACCTTCTGATTGGAGGCCAGTGTCAGGAATACCTCTACCAGGTCTGACAATTAAGGTCACAAACTCATCCTAAAAATGTGCCACATACTTCCTTACTGAATATCACTATAGTCACCTTCAGAGTACCCTCTTGGTAAACTATGTATTTACTCCAGCACCTAGTCTATACTTTAAAGCACTTTTGGAATTTTTTTTATTCTGGAATGACCATCAGAGCTATCATCATATAAGGTCTGACAACTAAGTTCGAGAACTTGCCACCGTGCACTTTAAATTGACAGCACTGTATAAACAACTCAGTAAGGTTTCCTAACCTTGGTATAGCAGTGTCTCACAGCTGTTCATGTCCACATGTGGCAGCGTCTTGCTGAATGGAGTTCATTATTCTTGTTGGATGTTCTTGTGTGCTGTATGACAGCTCTGATGGTCATTCATATGCAAAGTTCAATTCACCTCCTCCACTGTATCCATTTTTTTCTCCGGGGGCCAGTTCTGTGTAACATTCTTACTAATTCTTTCTATACTATTAAGTGAAGCAAGGATATTTACTGATGATGATAATATACACACTATATTTCTCAAAGATGTTTTAATCTAATGACATATTTGCTAATATTAGAATAAGACAGTGGTTAAGACCTTGAGATTTAGAGTCAGGGAAATTTGGGCTGAGTTCTTGCTCTGCCATGTACTAGCTGTACCACCTCATAAAAATTACTTTATGTCTTTGAGTTTAGGAAACTAAATGATGCTATAAAAGCAATACCTCCAAGCCTTGCTGTGAGGATCAAATGAAATGTTAATGGATATAGTGATTCAGACTGAGTGAGAATCCTTTAAAATTGTAGCTTTTATTATTTTTAGTATTCACTATACAAAAGTAGAATTATAATGGAACCTGATGAGAACAAGTTTAAAGGATAGAGTCTGGACTTACACCTTGTGTCTCTACCTGGTAACACTGCTTATGAATTATGAGACCTTGGGAATGTTACTTAACCCCCTATACATTTGTTTCCTCATTCGTAGATTGGGGAGAATGGCTGTCTTAAGCCATTGTAAAAATTAATATATATATTTTATATATATAATTAATTTATATATATAAAGCACTTAGGAAGAGTATATTATATAATAAATACATAATAAAATTCATTTACCTTTACATCATCCCCCAGAATAAACTATGTATATATACACACACACATATATATAGTAATAGCCTTAAATAAACTATATTTATAGTAATAGACTTTAAATAAGCTATATGTATATAGTTTATAGTTTATATATATATAAACTATATATACAAACTTCATCTTAGTACATGCATTTTTTTATAGACACAGACTCTCACTCTGTTGCCCAGGCTGCAGTACAGTGAGCCAATCATGGCTCAGTGCAGCCTTGAACTCCTAGACCTAGGTAAGGCTCCTACCTCTGCTTCCTGAAAAGCTGGGACCAGAGGTGTGCACCACCATGCCTGGGTAACTTTTTTTTTTTACTTTTTATAGATATGGGGTTGCACTAGATTGCCCAGGTAGATCTTGACCTCCTGGCCTCAGCAATTTTCCTTCCTTGGCCTTCCAAAGTGCTAGGATTACAGGCATGAACGACCACACCTGTCCTAATACAGCCATTATAATTTCTTAGAAAACCTTGAGAAAATATGCGCTCTGATATAGAGTGACAGGCCATGAAGAATTAGCCTCTAGACCAGCGGTTCTCAACCTGTGGGTCATGACCTGTTTTTAACAATGAAAATACATTGCGGCATTAGGAAGATTGAGAACCACTGCTCTAGACGAACTAGAAAAATGTTGAGAACAAGATAGAGAAAAAGGATGCCCATGTTTTTCACACCACACACTTCTTTTCCACCTTGCTCTACAGGTTACTGTAGGGGATATACATTTCAGTAGTCATAATTCCATTTAAGTGTCTATGTATTTCAGGAAAAGGAAATGTTGGAAGTGGAATCAGAAATTGCTGAGCGTACCTAACCATCGTGGGGAGCTTGTTTAAAAAAGCAGAACCTGAATCTTCTTCACAGAAGGTCTAAGTAGATATAGGTCATGCCCAAAGATCTGTATTTTCACAAGTATGATTCTGATACCCTCCTTTGAGAATCACTAAAGCAATAACCTTTAAATGGAGTAAATTCTATTTATTGAAACTCAGAGCGTAAAACCAAGATCTTCTTCATTATTTTATTCTGATGATCAAGAAAATGCCATGAAGGCTGTCTGTAACAGTACCATCAAAATATTTCTGATTGTATATGAAGCACATTGTGCCCTATGATTGCACCAATGTACACAATTATGATTCAATAAAATTATTTTTAAAAATGAATACACAAACTGAAAAAAAAGAATACACCCAATAATTTGTGTACAAGTGTATGTGCAAGAATATGTGCTATTGATGAGTTCAAGTGTAGCAGTAGTGTAAATATTCCACAATAAGGGATGCATTAAGTAAATCATCTCAGTTCTATCTATATGATGGAATGCTATGTGACCATTAAAATTAAGGCAATTTTTTACATGTTCATAATTTAATGCTAAATGAAGAGAAAAGATAGTGTAGACATATACGGTATAAACTGATTTTTGTCAAAAAATACTATATACACAGAGGCTCATGGACATATGACAAAATGCTATTGTGCTTAATTCTGGATAGTAGGTTATGGATAATTTCACAATTTTCTTTGTGCTTTCCAGAGCTTTCAATGTTAGATTATTAAGTATGAAATGTCTGATTTCCCTAACTACTAAGTTTGACAGTTGATCTCTCTGACATTTCACTTTGACACTTCTTGTTTTTTTTTTTCTCTTTTATTATAGACGTATATCTTCATTCTTTCAAATGCAAGTTTTGGTTTGTGATTATTTTTCAAATTTGTTTTAGAACAATTTTTATGAAACTATGAATAAGTCAAAAATTAGTGTGGTTTTCAAATCTGAGTTTCATCATAGAATAGTACACCACAGACAGCTCAAAATATCAACAAATGTTTGGCAAAGATGTGTCTGATGAAGGTACAGTATATCAGTGGTTTGATAAGTTCTGTTCTGGTGATTTTAACCTTGAAAATCAGCCACATGGGTGACCTGAGACCAAGGTGGATAATGATGAGCTGAAAGCTGTAGTGGAAGTGAATCCATCTCAACCTATAAGTGAATTAGCAGCCAGGTTTGATGTTACTATTCCAATGATATTGAACCATCTGAAGCAAATCTGCAAGGTATAGAAGCTGGATAGATGAGTTCTCTATGAATTAACTGAGTATTAGAAGAGAAATTATCTTGAAGCTTGCCTTTCTTTGCTATCATGACATAAGGGTGAACCATTTCTTTACTATATGATGAAAAAAATGGATTCATTGGAGTTAAGTAGTATCTCATGATGGTTTTGATTTGTATTTCCCTAATGATCAGAGACATTGAACATTCTGCCCACTTTTTAATGGGGTTGTTTCTTACCCATTTTCTTGATAGATTCTGGTTATCAGATGTATAGCATGCAAATATTTTCTCCCATTCTATGGGTTGTCTGTTTGCTTTTTTAATTGTATCCTTGGCTGTGCAGTAGCTTTTTAATTTGATCATAGCTTATTTAATTTGATCATAGCTCATTTACTGTTGGTGAGACTGCAAACTAGTACAATCTCTATGGACAATTGTGAGATGCTTCAAAGAACTTAAAGCAGACCTACCTTTTGATCCAGCATCCCCACTGCTGGGTATATTTACAAAGGGAAAAGGGCATTTTATGAAAAGGACACGTGTACTTGAATGTTTATAGCAGCATAATTCATAATTTCAAAGATTTGGAAACAACCCACGTGCCCATCAATACATGAATGAAGTAATAAAATATGGTGTATGCGTGCTATAGAGTACCACTTAGCCATAAAGGCTATGAAATAGTGATCTAGTACATTTTGTGACAACTTGGATGGATCTGGAGACCATTCTTGTAAGTGTAACATCACAGGAATGGAAAACCATACACATGTACTCGATACCAGGTTGGAGCTGATGATCAACACTTAAGTGCACATATGGAAATAAATCTCAATGAAAATCAAGCTGGTGAAGGGATGAGTAAATTCACACCTATTGGGTATGGTGCATACTCTCTGGGTGGGGGACACGCTTATATCCTTGACTCAATTTGTGCAAAAAACGAAGTATGTAAACAAAATATGCATACCTCCTAACATCCTGAAATTTAAAAAAAGGATTCTTTTTGACAACAGCAAGCATTCAGTACATTGGATAAAGATAAAGTGCTAAAACACAGTCCAAAACCTAATATTTATGTGAAAAAGCTAATGGTGTCTGTTTGGTGGTCCAGCACTGGTGTTATCCACTATAGCATCATGAAACTTAGTTAATCAATTACAGTGGATGTTTACTACAACCAATTGTATGAAATAATGCGGATGCTTGTGATTCAGCAGCAAAGACTGATTGATAGAAACAGGCCAATCCTTTTGCAAGATAAGGCTTGACCATTTGTTGCACAAACAACACTGCTCAAATTACAGAAGCTGGACTTGGAAACTCTCTGTCATCCACCGTATTCACCAGACCTTGCACCAACTGACTATCACTTCTTCCAAGCTTTGGACCACTTCTTACAAGGAAAAATATTTAATACTCAACAAGCTGTTGGAAACTCCTTTCGCAATTTCATTGCCACTCACTCTCCAGGCTTCTTCACCGCCGGCATAAATAAGCTACTGTTAATTAAGATGGCAAAACTGCTCAGCTAACACCACGTGGAACACAGATGAATTGTCCTGCCAGGCCCTTCCCAAGTGGAAGATTTGTGAATAAAATAAATGATTATTTTAATGATAAAAAAAGATGGCAAAACTGTGTTGACAATTTAGGCGCATACTTTGATTAATTTTACTGCCTTTGTTTAGGTTATAATAAACTTTTGATACAAAATTGGACATTTCATATTTAATAACCTAATATATTTTAAGGTTAAAATGTCAATATATGTATAAATCTGAGTGAACACAATTGCAAAGAAAACTGCAGTAGGCAGAATAATGAATCTCCCAAAACACCCCTGCTCTAATCCTCCCAAACTGAGTATGTTGAATATCTAACTAAGGGCTCATTAAAGACCTTAAGATAGGGAGATTTTCCTGGATTATTTAGTAGGCCCAATGTAATAAAATCAGTCCCTAAAAGCCGGGAGCCTTCATGGTCTGTGGTCAGAGAGAGATGTGATCACAGAAGGGTCAGAGAGACATGATGTGACAATGATTCAACCTGACTTCTCACTTTGAAGATCGAGGGAGGAGGCTGCCAGAAAAAAAATGATGATAGTGTTTAGAAGCTGGAAAAGGCAATTTTCCAAAAACAGATTCCCCCCGGAGGCCCCAAAGAGGAGCGAAGTTCCTGCCTACACCTTGCTCTTAGCCCAGTGAGATCCATGTTCAACATCCTGCCTACAGAACTAAGATAAATCAATTTGAGTTATTTAAAAGTGCTAAGTTTGTGGTAATTTGTTACAGATGCAACAGACAACTAATACAAAACAAAGCTAAATATTTTCTAATGTTTAATCTTTTTGCTGATGTATAGACCCTCTGCCATAATCAGCAATCAAATTGGTGCCCTTATCAACAGTGTCATTAAAATCATAAATGTTAATACTGGAAACAACGTTAGCAATCATCTAATTCAAGACTTATATTTTATAAATGAAGAAATTAAGGCCTGGAGGGGTATGTGACAGCCAATGAAGAATTAAAATGCTTTAAGTTGCAAGTAACAGAAAAGTTTGACTCACTCTGAAAAACACTTTCTGGTCAGGGCTTGCCTTTTCTTGATGCTCTTGAACACCACTATCATATGAATCGGTCCAGGGTTGTCTTCTGGAGAGACACATTGCTCCTGTTGCTCTGCATGAGAGCCAGATATAGAAATGAAATCCTAGATCAACCAGTCAGTGATCACCCTCTAGCTGACCACAGACACCTGAGCAAGCCCAGTCAAGATCAGCAGAGCCAGCCCAAATCTGAAGAACCTCAAAACCAACTCATAGAATGGTGAGATAAGTAAATACTTGTAGTTTAAAATCACTCACTTTGGGGATGATCTGTTGTGTACCAAATGCAGACATTTGAAGCTAACTGATAAAGTAAAAGCACTTACTGAGAATTAATCATCATTTGGTATCGAGTCTCATTGACTAATCACCAACAATGTGATTAACCGATCACAATGAAGATTCGTTTTTAGAGGCTCTCCACCCTGGCTCTCCACCCCGGATCACTAACTACATGTGAAGCATTAGCAAGAGAAAGAAATGATTCTGGTGTGTAGCCAGGGTTGGACATATTTGATTTGGAGTGATCATTGAGAAGGAATAAATATTGGGATGTCAATCATCATGATCATTACATGCATGATCACACAGCTAGTCATTGGCAGAGCAGTGACATTGGCTATTTCTCTTGAGACTATGCCTGGTGTTTTTTTCTATCACGCTAGACTATGGGAGACCGTGATACCCTCAGGCACTCACAACAAGTTAATTATTGGGCATATTGTCCAACAGCAGAGGGAAACTTGTTCACGCTGTTTTTCTTTGAGCTACACATACACTGAGGCAAAATAGAAAACTTCAAATACCATTACTGAGACCTTTTTTCTTTTTTCCTGCATACCCAGCAGTCAGTGAGTGTTCAGCGTCAGATATGAGAAGTTAAGCTGAATAAACTAGAGGAAAACCTTCTAGAGAAAGCAAGCTCAGCTTTTAAAAAAATGCTAAGTTTGCCAACTCAAGAGCCCAGGACAGCTTAGTAAAATTGAACAAAGGAAAACCAATTAAACATTCCAAACTGCTATTCTGGGGCTCACCAAAGCAATACAAATCAAAAGAGGAAATATTGAATTATTAGCAGCAGCTGGATTTTTGTGGAGGGTTTTTTTTTTTCTTCCTTTCTTTCTTTTAGTTAAGTCCAGCCTCTCCTCTTACTGCTGCTTCCTGGGGGACTAAATAATTTTTTCAATTTCCAGAAAGTGCCTCACTATGGATTTGCCCACAGGGATATTTGAAGAAATCCTAATGGCCTAATGAATAGCTCTGAGCATCCCACTTCTCTTTTCACAAACTTTCAAGGGCTCCCCATGGCTTATCAATATCCTTGGCCTGGGAGAAAGGCCTTTTGCAACATGACTGCCCCCCATACATTGCTTTATTACTTTCTCTACACCTAGCCTGACTTCTCGACAAACTGTGGGGCTCATTGTCCCCTGAAAAAATCCTGTATGCTGCCACCTCTTTGCAAACATGCCCTGCTCCTGCCACCCTCTGCATATACCCTTGGTGTTTAAATAACCCAGTTTTCAAAGCAAACCTCAAATGCTAACTCTGTGAAGCCTGGCCTTCCCTTTGGGAAAAAGTCACCAGCCACAGGCTACCTATTCTACAACTGTAGTCAAGATTTATGTAACATGCTGCAGCTTGGAAGAATGCGTATCAGAGGAGCCATGAGTATTTAGGTTTGTGCTGAAGGATTCTAAGGGGAGTAGAAGAAGGGGGGAGCAATTTCTGGGTTGGGTGCTTCAGGAAGTAGAGACCACTCAGTAATAACATATCTCAACAACTGTTATCTGAGAGGCAGGAGAATTAAAGCAACGTTGAGAGGGGTGGCACCTGTGGCTCAAAGGAGTGGGGCGCCAGCCCCATATACTAGAGGTGGCGGGTTCAACCCCAGCCTCGGCCTTAAACAAATAAATAAATAAAGCAACGTGAGAGCTGTCATTGGGGAAGAAGCACATATTAGTGAGAAGAAGGGGATTTTAGTCACTGTGCTTTTGCAGAGTGTCCTGGCTTCTGTGGCCCTGCCTGATCATGGTTTATAAACTGTGTGTAAATACATTGTTTATATGCCCTAAGGGTTGGCTGTGCTCAGTTGGGAACAACCCAACTCTCAGGCATTTTTTTTTTAATTTTCTTACTATACAACTGGCTGTGTCTACTTTCTTCTCAGAATTTCGATAGCACAGAGATGAGGAAAATGCTCTACACATATATCACCAGTGATTGATGCTTTTAGTTTCTAGTCAACTCTTAAATCGGTTACATTTCACATTCAGCATGGCTTGTTTTTAAAATGCAGTCTTTCTTGCAAAAGAGGAAAACTTAGCATGACCAGACCTGGAGATCTGCATGGAAAGAGCTGAATAGCAAGTGTCTCTTGTAGACAGACATGCCTAGTTGACCACAGTGTCAACCACTTACGCCATGTATGCTTATCCACTTACATTGGTGGCTTCACTCGTATTTATTACCTGCTGGGCCCTAAAAACAGTTTGAGTGTGAGTTCTCTTCTTATTCACTTTTCACAATTAAATAAGAGACCCTGCGGAACAGTGGAAAGGATGGAAAATTAGTCTGTAAATAGCCAGATAGCAAATATTTCAGGCATTGTGGACTAGACAGTCTCCTTAGCAACTACTCAATTCGGGCATTGTAGCAAGAAAGCAGCTGGAGACAGTACATAAATGAATGCACTGAGTTCCAGTGAAGGTTTATTCATAAAAAACAGGTGGCAGACAGGATGTAGCCCAAGGGATTAGTGCTAACTTTGAGGCCCATTCCTGCCACTTGATCACAAGCCAATGACCATTTCTAGTTCTGCAATCTCACATGTGAAATAGTGATAATACCTGCTTTGGCTTTTCATGTGAGGATCAAAACGGGATATTGTTATGTGAAAAACTCTCTTTTAAAACGTGAAGCACTGTATGCTCACAGGATACTAGTAGCTTGTTATATATTTGGAGAAAAGAATCGTACATCTTTCTGTGGCAGGACTGTGGTAGATATGGGAATGTCCTACCCAGAAGTCCCTTTAAAGCTTGATCTCCAGCTACGGGGAGTGAGGGCAGCAGGCTACCTTTGGCTAGCAGCGTCTCCATGCTCAGCTTCAGCTTCTGGGAGCTGCCTCAACCAGGGTCACACTTTTTCCAGGGCAGACCCCATCATGAATGAGCAGGGCAGAAGGATAAAGGCTCAGCCATTTCTGCCTTATCTCCAGTAGGAAATGCTCACTACAGAGCTTCTTGCTAGATGGGTGCAGTCTTCCAGGTCCCTGCATGCCACTTCAGCTTCTCCTGCCCAGTCCTACTTCCTCCCCCCTTCCCTTCACAAGCTGATCCTTAATAAATACCTTATACCCTAACCTCCATCTCTGGCTGTGCTTCTTAAAAGCACAACCTGCCACAAGGATAATTTGTTGAGATACTATTGCAGGTTATTTTTCCATGATGTTCCCTTTCTCCAGTCCAAGAACGTTGTCAGGCCTTGCCTTGGGGACATTTGTGTTCTCTGAAGAAAATTCCCTTTTCTGACCTATATCCCTGATGGTAGGATGCTTGAACTGGCTATGGGTCTAGATGGACAGAGGAGCTGGTGTGTGGAAGTGGATGACCCTGGGCGAGAGGGATTACTCTGCACAGGTAAGCTATGAATGGTCTAAAGTTCTGTATTCCATATGCTATAAAACACACCCATCATATATTCACAACACCCCAGCAAGACCTCAGAAAAGATCAGTAGAATCATGACTCAGAGAGGCTGCACCTGAGCAATTTGGGTATTGATGTACTGCCACATGCAAGACAAGCTTGAAATGCTGGTGTGTGGGAGTGTGATGGGGCAGTGGGTGTGGTATGTATAGATATCTCGGGGAGCAGTTCTCAACCACTGGAAGACAGGAGTTGATGGATAAACGGCCTTACTTGCTTCATAGGTTGGAAAACTTAGACATATGCTCTATACCATCTCCCAGAGACTCCCAGAGATTTCCAGTAAGATTCGCCCAAAGTTACCCACAAAAATAATATGCTCATTGATGCTATCAGACTTGGCTTCCTTTTCTTCCCTGTCTCATTTTCCCACTCCTATTCCAGTGATTCCCAGGATCACCTCCCAAATCAATTACTCACACTTAAATCCTTGTCTTCGTATCTGATTCCGGGGTAACCTAAACTAACATTTCACAACTTTCCAGACACACTTTACAACCTTGGGAGAAGGGGCACCATGTCTGACCCAGCACCAGGCAAGCAGAAGTCTTCATCTCTGGGACCTTAATCGGTTAATACATGGGCTTTTGGAGAAGCAGGCCATCAAGCACTCCGAATAACATATGGCTGAAATAGCAGACAAATAATTTGCTTTGTCTTTCTACTTAAACCCATTCGGTGCAGGCTTTGTGTTATCACTTCTTCCCTCAGTACCAAGCATAAAAATTGACTTTCTTCCTCATTTATAACTAAGCAAGCTTTTTTAGAAGCCTAGTAGGCTTCTTCATTCACATTTCTAGTTATCATTTAGAGATTGAAGGAATAGTCTGTATTGTCTCTTAAATGAATGAATTCAATGCCTCCAGTATTGCCATGAAGTCTTTGGCAATTTCCATGGAAAAATTTCTAAATTGATATGAGCAAGGAAAGTCTGAAGCAGAGGTCACAAAACACTGTTGTAAATGGCCAGATACAAAATATTTTAAGCTTTGTGGCCAAATAGTGGTAGTCTCTGTTGCTACTACTCAACTCTGCCATTGTAATGCAAAAGAAGCCAGAAATAGGGCGGTGCCTATAGTTTAAAGGAATAAGGCGCCAGCCCCATACATCAGAGGTGGTGGGTTCAAACACAGCACTAGCCAAAAAAAAAAAAAAGCCAGAGATAATATGTAAATGAATAAACCGAGTTCCAATAAAACTTTATTTATAAAACCAAGTAGCAGTCTGAATTTAGCGCATGGGGCTTAGTTTTTTGACGCCTGGCCTAAGGCAATATTGTCTATTGGAACTTTCTCTGAGCTATCCAATATGGTAACCAATAAGCAGCTAGTACTACTGAGAACATGAAAATTTTCTTATTTAATTTACATCTAATTTACATCTAAATAGGCACATATTAGACACTATGTGGTATTGTTTTGCCAATCCTGGCAAACCCCTGACCACTTAATCATGTTTCTGTCAACATTTTTGCCCCAACTGCTTATTCACTGGGAAATACAGTGTTGGAAACAATGAAAATGAGAACAACATATGCCCTGTCTTCCCAGTGAACCTGACAGCCTCCCTTTTGCTTTTGGTGTGGTTGGCTGAGCATAATACATATGGAGCAGACAAACCATTATTTCTCCCTGGGCATGCCAACATGTGAGAAAAGCTCTTAGGGACATAGCTCATGAGCTGCAGGGTCCCTGCCAATAATTCTGACATCTTTTGGTGGTCTTGGGTACTAGTGCAAGTCTCATTAAGGTTAGGGCTTAAGTTATCTTTCTCAATGGACATTTTCACTTTGCTAGCACTGTCATCTCCAAAATTCTGACCTTAATAGTTGATGACTCTATTCTGGCAAGCTGAGTTTCAAATCTCTCCTTCTCCCTTCTAAAGTTTGCTTTTCAAAACCAGTCTAACGGGGATCATTTCAGAGTGTGATGCAGTAGGCACTTATTGAGCAATAAACCTGTGGATTTATGCTTATGGGTTTCTAGAAGCAACTTTGCCACAATCCTGTGAAATCTTGCTCACACTTCATTGAGCTCTGACTGGATCTTGAATTATAGCTGATGCTCCAAACAGAAAGTAACATTTGTCACATCCTATAAGTGTATGTTCTTCAGCTTTGGAAAACTATAGATTGCTTCGACAAATGCACTTTACTGGAGCTGAAGGAACCCCTTAGATGCTGGATCACAAAGTTCTGAGGTGTCATTGTGTTTTAAAATTAGTTTATACATACACATATTCAGGAAATGTGAACATTCCAAAACGCAATGCATCTTCAGAAGCTTAGCTGAGCCATGGAACCAACACTCGGACCAGTCTCAACAAGTTGGGAAGCTCTCTGTGATCCTTCCTTCTAATAGTTTAGGGCATGGGTTGGCTTCTTTTTGTTTGTTTTGGCCTTTTACTTTAGGTACATTGAATCCAACACGTAACTCTCTATCTGTACTACTTCGTGAGATTCATCCGATCTCTCTAGCTACATACTTAAAGTTATAGCTTGCTAATTTTTTGTTAATGTAAGGTATTCTATTGTATGAATAGCCCTCAATTTATTTATCTATTCAGTGTCAGATGAATACTTGTGTGGTTTCTACTTTGGAGTATAAACAGAGCTTCTGTGAACACTTTAGAACAAGTTTTTAGTGCACACGTGCAGTATTTCTTTGGGGTATGAGCCTAGAAGTGGAATTGCCGGGTCACCAGGCATGCATACACTAACTTTAGGAGACCCTACTAAATAGTTCTCTAAAATATTTGAACAATTTCATACTCTCACCTACAACATAAGGGAATTCCAGTTGCTCTACACTCTCACTGGTACATGTTATTTTCTTTTGCATTTTAACCATTGTAGTTGAGGTATAAAATCTTATTGTGGTTTTAATTTTCATTTCCCTAATGACAAATGAAGGTGAGCACCTTTATCAACTATTTAGATATCTTTTTTTGGCCAAGTGTCTGTTTAAGACTTTAGCCCAACTTTCTATAGGACTGACTTATTTTCCTTACTTAAATTTTGAACTTAGTTTTTGGATGTATAACACAGTTCCATGTTCAAAGATAAAAAATATTTTAAAAGATATTATGAAATATATCGCAGTCACCCTGTCCCAGGTTCAGCAAGGTCCTATTCCTCCTTTGCCCATGAGGGACTACTTTTTATTAGTCTTTTGTTAATCTATTCATTGCATTACTTATTAGTTTCCTGTACTTCCAGGAACTAAGTACTTTCGGGGTTCCTTTATGAGGGTGAAACTACTTAAATACTTAAATGCTTAGCAAGTCTTTTAACAAAAATTAGCTGAAAGTCAGGACAACGATCCTACTTTGAACAAGCCAGGAGGTGGGCTCTTTATTTTTCTTTTTGCCCTAATGTTACAAAAACAATTGAGATGGTAGCTGTTCAAGTACAATAACAAGGTAAGAGACAAAATTTGAAAATGATTCCAAATCTGAAAGACAGGATGTGCACACATTAACTATTGCAGCTGTTTTGTCAGAACTAACCAATTCAGTCTACTAAACAGAAAGCTTAAAAAGCAAATATCTATGTTGTGAGTCAATTTGTTCATCTTCTAAGCTATAAATCCTCTAAACAGATTGGCACTGTAGGACTTACAGAAGCAAGGGCGTATGATTTGCTGTAGAAGTGCTGATATTGGGCTCTTTATTCCCCAGTTCCTCAGTTTCTCGGCAGTTGTAAGCTGGACATTTAGGGAGGTACATTAACTCTTTTGAGCCACCTGGGTAACATTACCACACAGAAAATTAGCGTCAAAGAAGATTGCTTTCTCTATAAATGTTCCTTTTTGCAAGCTTGCTTAAGTGCTAAAATTTCACTCCGAAGCAGAACCTGGATAACTTATTCATGAAACTCGCAATGGGCATATGTCAAACGTCAGGAGAGAAGCCTCATGCATTCTGGAAGAGTTCATTGTCGAAAGTAGCCTATGTCCCACTCATCGGAGGCACCTAGAGTAGTCAACTTGATAGAGACAGAAGGTTGAAAGGGTGGGTGCCAGGGACTGGAGGGATTCGTTGTTTAATGGGTACAGAGTCTCAGTTTGGGAAAATCAAAAAGTCCTGGAGATGGATGATGGTGAGGAGCGCGCAGCAGTGTGAATGGGCTTCTTGCCGTGGAACTGCGCATGCGCGAATTGTTAAGCTTGAAAAGTTACATCACGTATATTTTCCACAACAATAAAAAAAAAACTATTTTAAGTACTTTCAGTTCTGATAGGCAATTATCAAAAAGCAATTTTAATTTTTCTTTTCATTGCTCATGTCTGTCACTTTAATTTTCCTTCCTATGAATAGCTCTCCAGACAATGCCATTTTGAACCTTAACTATATCTGACGAAAATAGAATTGTGGGAATTCAAGAATAATTTTCATGTAATGGTTTGTTTATTATCAATATAGTATCATTGCACTTCGCACAAACATCCACTGTTAGCTTTCAGCTGTTTCGGATTTGAACACTTGCTTAAAAGATAAAACTTTTAAAAACATTCAGAATACATTTGTTTCCTGTCTTTAAAATAAAGTCGCTTCTAGAAGTGTATTCGCTAATTCATACACTACTTATGATCGTAAGCAGTCATAGGCATACATTTCGGACCAGGCCAAGAAAACATTACGGCACAAAATTATCTGGAATGACCTTAAGCCACAGTAGACACGTAGAAAAGCCCTTAGATTTGCATCAGAATGGGACAACCTCAGCTTTGGTGTATATACTTAGGGAATATTGGTTAGAAGGGGGCTCAGGTGCTACCCTGGAGTATTAGGTTCATACTTTCCTAAGAAAAGCCTCCAAATACTCTTTATCTCTCCCTAAGAGAAAAAAGTTCCACTAGAATCACTGTTGAGTCAGAAAAGCAACTGAATATAGGTTTAATCATGTGATTCCAATTCCAACAGATGGACTACATAAACGGAGAACGAGGTCAACTAATGCCAGGTGCCATCCAACACAAGAAACAACCTCTTAGAGCTGTTTAGGCTTTTGAGCTTTGTGCCAAGATTCTTCAGGTATTTCTTACGCAACATTTTATATAAGAACCTTTATTTATTTTAGTGAAAACTAAAGGGTAATAATCACTTCCCCCAATCATTTAGATTTAACATATTATACATTTGCTATACTAGTACATAAATATGAAATAAATGAATTATATAATAAATATGTTGGCTCAGTGCCCGTAGCACAGGGGTTAGCCATATACATCGAGGGTGGCAGGTTCAAACTTGGCCTGGGACAGCTAAACAACTGCAACAACAACAACAACAAAATAGCCAGGCATTGCGGTGAGTGCCTGTAGTCCCAGCTACTTGGGAGGTTGAGGCAAGAGAAGTGCTTAAGTCCAAGAGTTGGAAGTTGCTGTGAGCTGTGACAGCACAGCACTCTACCCAGGGTGACTTAGTGAGACTCTGTCTCAAATAAATAAATAAATATGTTAAACATTATTTGCATCCACTAAAACCCTTTTTTGTAAAACTATATAATAATCCTGATGATTATAAACATTTTAGCACATTCTATAATTTTCAAACTGTAAGTCAATTCACAAATTTATCTGAACTCCCTACATTAAATAAGGCACTCTGCTAAGCCAAGTTGCACCTAAAATTTAGGGCTCTTGGAACATGTTATATAGTAAACAAGCAGAGAAATGGCATATGTCTGTCCTCCCACCTCCAGCAGGAAAGAAGGAGCTGTTTTCTAGCCTGCCCCCTTTCTCTCCTGCTCACCTTGTTTCTGTGCCACCAGAATAACATACATTAGACACATAAACACAGCCCACAGGTCCAAACCCCATCCTCCATTCACCAACTCCTCTGCAAATAGCCACCCCTTAGCCAATCCTCAGACCTGTAAGAATACACACCAGCATGGTGCACCCTCAAACTAAGAAAGAGGTACATGCATGCCTCGAAGTTCAAGTGTAGTTTAGAACAAGTAGGAACAAGTTCCTAGTAGATCTCTGACTCCAGTTAGTAGAGGACCAAAGTAGGCCCTTAGAAGTATAGGAACAAAGGTAAGATCTCTTCTTACCCCATTCTCACAACACAACTGTTAGACTGCTGGGTATGATGCAGAATGTAAGGAAAGCAGCCGTGGCAGCAACAAAACATTAGCAAAGATGCCAGCTCTCATATAGCTTGCAATTTAAGTTTCAGATAACTCTTACAAGGGACCTATAAGGAAAAACTTTAAAAAATCTTTTAATATACAGAAAGAGGTCTTTTAGGGAACTTCCCTCATGCCTACACCCCATCATTGCATCCCTAGCAAACCAGCAGTGAGGTTGCTTTTCAGAGTTTCCAAAGCCTCCTGTCCAAAAATCTATATGAAAGCATCATCTCACATAAATGCCATGTGGGAAGAGTGGGATAAGGCCTTCTTTGTGGTTGTATACTATAGAATAAATACATAAATTTTATCTTTTATTAGCCTCAGGAGGGATTGATCAGTGGCTACCAATAATTCTTGCCCTGTAAGTCTCCCAGTAAATCACTATTTTCTCATCTTTGAAAAAAAAATGAATCCAAGTTACTTGATTCTTTCTTACAGTATTTAATTTTCAACTCTTCCATCACTTTTTTTATTTTTTTTTATTAAATCATAGCTTTGTACATTAATGCGATCATGGGGTGCAATGTGCTGGTTTTATATACAATTTGAAATATTTTTATCAAACTGGTTAACATACCCTTCACTGCATTTTCTTAGTATATTCTACATTTAGTAAATTTCACATGTACCCTTATAAGATGCACCGTAGGTGTGATCCCACCAATTATCCTCCCTCCATCCACCCTCTGCCCTCCTCTCCCTCTCTCCTTTCCCCATATTCTTGAGCTATAATTCATATGAAAGCTATAAATTGGTTTCATAGTAGGACTGAGTACATTGGATACTTTTTCTTCCATTCTTGAGATACTTTGCTAAGAAGAATATGTTCCAGCTCCATCCATGTAAACATGAAAGAGGTAAAGTCTCCATCTTTCTTTAAGGCTGCATAATATTC
>CAUYON010184253.1:0-38825 GCA_963573935.1 Arctocebus calabarensis | reverse complement strand
AGAGTTTGAGGTTGCTGTGAGTTGTGACACTACAGCACTGTACCAAGGGTGACATAGTGAGACTCTGTCTCAAAAACAAACAAAAAACCTCAAAGTCACATAGCTATTCGGTGGTGGACCGTGCATCCCAGGCCAGGATTTCTGATTTCAGTGCTCACCCAGTAATCACTGTGCCTTCCTGTTATTTCTGCCCAGTTCCCACTCAGCCACTCTGTCCTCTCCTATCTTGACTTGAATCTGTCATCAACATGGATAAGTTCAAGAGGGTGATGATTTTTCTGCATTTCAACACTTCTCCTCTCCAGAACCACCTCTGCCTCCTATTAAGTTCTGGATGTAGAGCACAGACTCCCACAGCCCCCGAACACTGCTTTGCATTGGTGGGGATCTTGGGTCCAGGAGAGTTTCCTGTCCCTCACCAGCAGCAGCCCACTGGTGTATATCAGAGTGGAATCCTGGACTCTGTGTGTGTTTTTAGCCTTTCCCTCAGGGGCTGAGAAGCACCACCTCCCCTGCATCCCAGGCTCAGAACATGCATGGACTTCTCCAGATATTTCTGCTCATAAACCTAAAACCCTGGCAGGTGCTGGGTGCTGAGCCACCAAAGAGGAAGAATCTCTCAGGCTGACTGCTTCATTTCCAGTCTTTCTCGTGGACACCATGTGGGAAAGGAAGGGTTCTAGGGTCAAACACACTGGAGAAATTTGGCATACCGTATTCTCTTTCAGATATTTACATGGCATATTAACATCTTAAGGACTCTGAGAAATCTTGCAGAATAGAGAAATGAATTTAACTTTGTAATGGGGAGAAGTTTCACATTATTAGTTTTGGTGGCGGCAATCTTTCATCTAAAATCTTTAGTCCTTTTTGTTCCTTAACTACTTCAGCCAAACTGAGGACAGGAGTGATGGTTATGGAAGCTAACAGCCTTTCCAGGATACTCACCTAATTACTCTGGAAATATCAACTATGAATCAAAAAATATATCATGATTTAATTGTTCATTACACAAACATTATCTGAGCTCCCATTTCTTCCATGTCTTCTTTCTCCATCTAAAAGGATATTTAACCAAGCAATCAGGGATATTAACTATTCACAGCCTAGGCAAGTGTGGGCCAATCATCTCTCCAACAATACACTGGCAGCCTCAGAAACGTCTGCCTATGAACAAGCACAGAGCACTTCTTATGTGTTTGCCGATACATTTGCAATTTCATGCCGAGTTTTAAATGGTAAGCATTCATCTGAAATGAGCACTGAAGCATCCATTAAGTCTACATTTTACCCCGTTTAATGAAAATGCTTGATATAGATTTAATGTAAAACTAAACATTCAGCTCAGTGTGTTCTACTCCAGTAAATTAGCCAGTGTTTGTCATCTTTTTAAAAAACCGAGGGTTTAATGCCTCATTTCACATGGTTTTGTCAGGGACAGATAGAAAGCTGATAAACAATCCATTTGTTCTATTGCAGTGGCTCCTAGTCACACTGCTGAAGTTAAGCCTCAGTGCTCATTTCCTTTACAACTCCTGTCATGAGTTTAAGTGGCCGGCTTTTGAATATTTGATTGACGCACAGAGAGTGCTTTCTCAGGGTAGTGCGGACTAAGCTCTGTTGGACGGTGGCCCTAGAGCCAGGTTCTGAAATGACTCAATGAATGCAAAAGGGAGCAGAGCATCAGGGAGCCCCTACTGTGTGCTCTTGAGACTCTCAGATATATTATCCCTACAATCACAACAGCCCAGAGGGGTACATGGAACTACTGTCCAGGTGGGCAGATGAGGAAACTGGGGCCCCAAAATGGAGCCGCACAGCTAGTAAGTGATGGGACCTGGATTCAAGCCCACCCTCTCTTCCAAGCTGCATGGCAGCTGGGGGCTGCCCTTCCCCTATTTCTACTAGCCACGTAGTAGCTGTCATTCAAGGAGGTTACATATGCTACCTACTCCAGGAAGTCATTCCTGATTGTCTGCCATTAACTATCCTTCTTATGTGTGTTTTTTTTTGCAGTTTTTGGCTGGGGCTGGGTTTGAACCCGCCACTTCTGGTATATGGGGCCAGTGCCCTACTCCTTTGAGCCGCAGACGCTGCCCCTTCTTATGTGTTTTTATTGCACTTTATCTAGGACATTCTGCCTTTTTTTTTTTCTTTTTTTGAGACAGAGCCTCAAGCTGTCACCCTGGATAGAGTGCTGTGGCATCACAGCTCACAGCAACCTCCAATTCCTGGGCTCTAGCGAGTCTCTTGCCTCCGCCTCCCAAGTACCTGGGACTACAGGCGCCTGCCACAACGCCCAGCTATTTTTTGGTTGCAGCTGTAATTGTTTGGCGGCCCGGCCTGGATTCGAACCCGCCAGCTCAGGTGTACGTGGCTGGCGCCTTAGCCCGTTGAGCCACAGGCGCTGAGCCCATTCTGCCTTTTAATACATGAAGGGAATACCTGTCTGAATCCCCGTGACAGGAAGGGCTATCTCTTAAATCACTTTCACATACACAGTTAGACTTTCCATGTCGATACAGTCAGTGAATGTTTATTAAAATCTTTATCAAGTAGATAGTTCTCAATATCTCAAATCCTGTATCCAGAATTATGAAGAGCACCACAGTCATAGGAGCAGGTAATCCTGACTGGGTCTGAATCCCAGCTGTGTGACCTGGGGAGAGTTGCAAGCTTCCCTGAGTTTCAGATTCCTTACTGTATGAAGTGGGGATAACGGTGGTACCTACCTCAAACGGTTGTTGCACAAGTTCAATAACAGAAGGCATAGATAGTGCTAGAACAGTGCCTGACACGTAGAAAATACTCAACATCATGTTCCTGAAAGCTTTGGAGGTTTTTAGAGCACAGGAAAGAGACTTTGTGGCACTTGACTATCTACAATTTTAAAATGTGAGAACAGGGGAAATTTGATTTGATTCAATGATAGCTGAACTGACAAAGTTTAAGAACCATTAACAATGACCAGTCACATAAGACTACGGAGAGAGAGATGATTTGGGAAGCCCTCGGCTCAGGTATTGGCAAGCCCTGGACTCGTCATGCGTGCCTGGAGTCAACCGTCTGCTCAGTTCCAGTACTGGACATAGTGAGGACATTTTCGTAAGGGAAGAGTTTTTAGGCATTGTGCATACGGGTACTTCTTTCTGAGATTGACTTTCCAAATAACTGTGTGCCCACTGACACAGGTATCATGTTTCCCCAACTCATTCAATCCATACATCCTGGAGAGAGAGATCCTCACAGTTCAGAGAGCTAATTTGGTAACCCCAGTGGGCCGTTCTGTCCCTTCTAGGTAACTAGCTAACAGGCTAAACTACTGGCCTATTTAACTAATTGATTCAGGGAAATCCCCTTAACATCTCTTTCAGCCTGAGGCTGCTTAGAGGTAACCATGTGTCAAAATACAGCTAGCCTCTCTTTGTTTCCCATAGAATGGCCAGGTAGCCTCTCGGTCCCTCCTCTGGCTAGCCTTTCGTGGCTCTGCCTGCCCTGCGGTGTTCTGAAGCCAGTTCACTAATATTGACCAAGCTGTGTGGACTTCCCAACCCAGGACCCGCTGGACACCCCCTGACAAGGAGAGGTGACAGACCCACAGGGAAGAACTTGTTTCTCCCCAGCGGCCAGGCAGGGGAAGGAGAGGGGGGCCAGCTGGGGATGGTTATGTCTTCCCTCCTCTCGTGGCTACCTGGCCTCTCCTCACAGGTGACAACTCTCCCTCTGCACAGGAGACAGGTGGCAGGTGGGCCCAGATGTCTGAATTTTCTTGCACAGCCAGGCCTCAGGCAGGACCCTAGCCCTGACATGCACCTTTGCTGTCACTGAAATCCTGGTGCGTGTATATAAAGTGAAACTACAGGCACAGCCCCTGTGAAGGGGAGGGAAGCTAGGAGTTCTGGCAGCCTAGACCCTTTGGCTGCAGCTGGCCAGGTAAGTCAACAGCTTTAAACAAAGGCTGCCAAGCCTGGGGTGCACCAGCAGCACCTGGGCAAGTCGTTTTAGTACAGATTCTTGGCACGTAGCCTAGAACATTCTGATTCAGCAGGTGAATGGCCTATGCATCTTATTTTAGCAGACTCCCAGGTGGTGCTTATGCACATCCAGGCTTGGGATCCCCGTGGTTTAGGTCATGGGGGATAGAAGAGGTAAGAGGAGACCGAGGTGAAGCACACTAGGATGGAATTCCAGCAGTGGATGGAATCCCAGCTCTTTCCAGCTGTCACAATGTTTGAACCTTAACATCTCAAAGCTCCATTATCTTGTCTCTAAAATGGTAATCATAGTGATGACTCCATGCTACTAATGTGAAGCCAAATGGATGACGCCTGATGCCCGCAAAGCACTTAACAGAGGGCCCGGCACACAGTGAGCTGTAACATTGAATACATGTTATTGTTATCATTATTGTTTTTAGCATTCTTATGATTTGTAAAGAAGCATGAAGGCTCTCTGGTATGCTGGGAAATAGCCCTTTTCATTTTAAATTAAATGTATTTCTTTTTATTGTTTGCGATTCATTGAGAGTACAGAGAATTGGGTTACACTGATTGCATTCGTTAGGTAAAATCCCTCTTATAATTGTGTCCCATGAGGTGTGCCATACACCGTGACACTGTGACCCTCATTCCCCTCCCCACTCCTTTCTGCCCTCTTCCTCATTCTCTTACCTACCACCTTGTATTAGATCGTCTATTGCCTTCATATTAGAATTGAGTACATTGGATGAAATAGCCCTATTCTAAAAAGTCTTTATGAGAGGAGGCTGGTGAATTTTATTTTGGCTTTAAAAGAAAAACATAAATAAAAGAAAAGAGAAAGAGTGACCAGACTTTGAGTGGGGCATAGGGAGTCTGAAAAGACAGAGGGGATGTATACAAAGAGCTGGAGGACTGTGGGACATTGGAGGAGTGGACCCAGCACTGAGAGGGAGTCAGGATCCCTGGGTCGAGGCAGCTATGCATATGTTCCAGACCTTGGATAAGTCCCTCAACCACTCCTGGCTTTTCTTTTTTTTTTTTGCCCAGGATGGGTTTGAGCCCACCACCTGTGGCATATGAGACCAGCGCCCTACTCCGTTGAGCCACAGGCGCCACCCCACTCCTGGCTTTTCTTATTGCAGTGTGAGTCAGTTTGGGCTGCTAGAACAAACATGACCGACTGCTTGGCTTGAACAATGAACATTTACTTCACCTAGTTCTGGAGCCTGGGAAGTCCAAGTTCAAGGTGTCTCTCAGTAGATCCAGTGTCTGGTGAGGGTCTGCTTCCTGGTTCACAGATGGCCATTTTCTCACTATGTCCTTACATGGCAAAGAGAAGGGTGTGTGTGTGTGGGGTAGACAGAGGCAAGAAGCAAGCTCTTTCCTATCTCTTCTCATAAAAGGATTAATCCCATTTCTGAGGGCAACCACCCTCCTGGTATAATTAGCTCCCAGAGGTAATGTTTAATATTTAATAACAGCAGAAATAATACATTATCATTTGTAAGTCCCAGATGATTAGTCTATGCTGACCCCAGTTGGTCTGACCCTGATCAGAACGGGGAGGCAAACAGAATGGCCTTAGGGGCTTTCTGGCTGTGTGACTGCACCCCTCTTCCTTCTGAGATGCCCCACATTCCTTTGCAAGTTCTTCAGCCTACCAAGACCTTCCCTCCTCAAGGGTCACTTTTCTAGTGTTCCCAATCTCATCGTGAGACTAGTTTGACCAGGCATTAATAGTCATGGTGGCTTGATTTCATTTTCTGCTTCTACTACCAAATGGCATACACGTCAGACCCTAAAAGTGGTCAGGCCATTTTGTCAGAGGGTATGCCCCAGGTACCAAGATGCTCCCTTGCTGCAGTGGAAAAATCAACCCTGTTTCCATGTCCAGAGCAATTCAGAATGGTGCCATAATGGTGGCTCAATTCAGGCATCTGTGTGTGTGTCTGTGTGTTTAACTTGTCAGTTCATTGGATAGGGAAAAAAAAAATAGCCTTTCTGTAAACAAAATTAGCCAATTAATCAACTGAGATTTTCACTTTCCAACCAGCCATTATTGTATTGTACAGCCTCAGTCAAAGAAAACTTTTTCTAAATTGCCTTCACTACATCACATAATCAAACAAATACAAAACAAATACAAATTCAAGGTGGGATTTTCCTTTCGTATCCTCCTCTGTGAATGTCTAATCCATTGTGAAGTCTTTCTTTTCTTCCTTCACAGTCCTAATGGGGCTTGATTCCCTTAGAGTCTTTATTTTTGCCTAAGGAAAGTCCTCTTTTACCTGTACACCAGCAGTGCTGCCCAAATGATAGACATTCCCATTCTATTCTCATTTTTTTTTTTTTGCCATAACCATGTATTACTCTACCTTCCATCAAGCTAATTTTCTTTATATCAAATCACTTACAAAACAAATTCATCTTGAAAGAGAACTTTGGCTTGGTGCCTGTGGCTCAACGGGCTAAGGCGCCAGCCACATACACCTGAGCTGGTGGGTTCGAATCCAGCCCGGGGAAACAACAATGATGGCTGCAACCAAAAAATGGCCAGGTGTTGTGGCGGGCGCCTCTAGTCCCAACTACTTGGGAGACGAAGGCAAGAGACTCGCTTGAGCCCAGGAATTGGAGGTTGCTATGAGCTGTGATGCCACAGCGCTCTATCCAGGGTGACAGCTTGAGGCTCTGTCTCAAAAAAAAAAGTACTTATATGTGAGATTTAAACAGATAGAAGGCAGAATTAAATAGGTATCACAAGTTAATATGTGATTAATTAGGTGCTCAGTTAATTGTACAAATATAAATTGCTGGACCTAACCTTGTTGTATTTGTGAAGAACTTTTATACAGATTATTTAGAAAAATTGAGGAAAAATATTTAGCACAGTGAATCAATGCTCAGTCCAAGATGCAACTAAAATATCAAGAGGTTTTCTTCCCCCTCCCAACTTGTAGATTTGTCTACAAAACAAACCAATAATTGTTAATTAACTCTATTCAATTAATTTTATATTGTCAGTTAGCCAATACACTAATTATTTTAGCTTATTACATTTCTAGTTTTGTGTTTGTCCAGAGAGGAAAACAGAGAAGTAGAAGACCTGGTCCCTACTCGCTCATGGAATGTTGGAGAAACTGAGTTGCTAAAGTAATCCATGGAGAAATTTAAATCATCCATCCTGCATGCCCAGAACCAAAGCTCTCATAAAGGAAGAAAACATTGAGAGTAAAATCCTGCTTTCTTCCCCATGTGTAATATTTTAAAAGATAGTGGCTAACACAAGAAAATATAAGCAGTTGAAAAGTATAGCAAGTGACACTGCTGAGTAACTTAATAAACTTTGAACCTTAGAAAGATCTTTGTTTTAGAATGGTTGATTTGGTCATTGTTTTATTTGGTCATAAGGTATAGTAGAGGGAGATTTTTAGTGAGAAAATTATAGGAGGCTCTTGTAATAATCCAGAAAATGAGCCTGAACTAGAGTTGTGCCTGTGAAAATGCGTAAGGAAGAGATTTAGAGAGAGAATCTGGAATAAGGAATTGCCAAAACTTAGTGATTATGTGAATCTATAAATAAGGGAGAGAGACATGATATTATAGGCTTCCGTGCTCAGATGGCTTAGGTGGGTTAATTAATAGAAGTTGACATGAGGTCAGGAGTTTGAGACCAGCCTAAGCAAGAGTGAGGCCCAGTCTCTACAAAAAAATAGAAAAATTAGCAGGGCATGGTGGTGTGTGCCTATAACCTAATCCCAGCTGTTAGGAGGCTGAGGCAGGAGGATTGCTTGAGCCTAGGGCTGTAAGGGTACGGTGAGCTATGATCACCACTGTACTCTATCCCAGGCAACAGAGCAAGCCCTGTCTCAAAGGAGTGAGGGGAGTGCAGTAGCCAATCTTTTTTGGAAGGATAATATGGTTAGCTTGAAGCAGTGTGTGGTGAGAGTGAACATTTAATTGGAAGTGTCCAGTAAAGAGGGTTGTGGAAATTGAGTTGAAGTCAAAGGTCTAAGATAAATACATATTCAGAGGTTTCTGAATATTTGAGTAGATAAAGTCTTTGAGGGATAAAGCACAAAATACTAAGTTTTGTAGATCTTCATTTTAGGAAGTAGGAAAAAAGAATCAGATTGGAGGCTTGGCGCATATCGCTCAATGGGCTAAGGCGCCAGCCACATACACCTGAGCTGGCGGGTTCGAATCCAGCCTGGTCCCGCCAAACAATGATGGCTGCAACCAAAAAATGGCTGGGCGTTGTGGCGGGCGCCTATAGTCCCACCTACTTGGGAGGCGGAGGCAAGAGACTCGCTTGAGCCCAGGAATTGGAAGTTGCTGTGAGCTGTGATGCCACAGCACTCTATCCAGGGTGACAGCTTGAGGCTCTGTCTCAAAAAAAAAGAATCAGATTGGAAAGAAGATTAAGAATCCTGGAGTACATGAATTGCTCCTTTTGTATCAGATATCTTCCTGCCCTCATGCTGTGTAAAAAGTAGGGGAATGGGTTTTTATTTTTGTCATACTAACAAGGGCTCCTGTGCCATATCTCAGAATGGGTTGAGCAGGTACCCCCAAAACATACTACAGTGGGCTTTGAGAGAATAGCTTCTAAGAGTATTAGTTGTGGGAGACAACTTTGACAGCATTAATGAATAAGTGGGTGTTGTGGGAGTTGATTATACACTACTGGTTTGAGAAGTTATTAGTAAAAGGAATGATAAAGAAAACAGACCATAGAAAGAATAGGTAAAAGGTTTAAGTAAAGATTTGGGAGAAGAAAGGGTGAAAGTTAAGTGACATTTACACTATTAAAAGAAATTAATACTGTGAAGACAAGGCCCACTGGAGAGAAAGAACACCTGAACACCCTGATTAAAAGAGCAAGGGCTTTATTCCAGCTGGCAAAAAAATGGCAGACCAAAGTCCAAAAAATGGCTATGCTCCCTGACTGGCTCAGTCTCATCCTTTTTATCTTCAGTCAAAAATTTTGGCCTCAGATAACCTTTCTCGTTGGTCAGGTTGAGTCAAGCTGGAGAAGCCACTTGGGCTTTTACAGAAGTGGAAGCAAGCATTAGTTTCCAGGTCTCAGGATGTTAAGTTTCTACAAATTCCTAAGAGCTGAGACATCAGTGGGGAGGACCTTGCAGTTTGTGTCCTTGGGGTCTCCTTGAGAAGACCTCTATTCTCTTAGACCTCACTTTTTCAGGTATCCTCTCTCAATTGAACAGTGATGAGAGATTCTTACTCAAATTAGAATACAGTCAGTCTATCAGTAGGAGTTACAGTTGGAAGACGTTAGATGGGGCAGAAGTGCCTAAGAACTCCCTTGCCACCGGACTGTTCATAGTGAGGGCAGAGACCAGTGAGAAACTCTCAGAAGGTAATTTAAAATAGTAATAGGAGGAATAGGCTATAGTAACTGTACTTCTCTATATGAATTGCTGCTCTGAGTTTTCTAATTACACCAACAAAAAAGATAAAGTTTTAAAAAAATTAGTAAGATTCCCTTATCTAGCAGTACAGTTTTAAGTATGAAAAAATTACTCATCTAGATATTAAATAATATCTTATTTTTGTTGTGTTTTTGTCAGTATCATTTACATTTTGTCACTGTAAAAAAATACGGCAATTGGAATGGATAGTGATTCTCTGAGAAATCTGTTTTTGATGTCTTACTTGAGGAGATTCTTGTAATTAATCAATGACCTGAATAAGTTTAGAATATGCTTAGTTACACAGAAATTTGGATTAGAAGGAGTTATTACATTGAGCCTCGGTATTTCATTCTAATGTTTTGTCTTTTTTGTTTGTTTGTTTACATATACATGTGTTAATTAGGTTTCTACTTTTTATCCTCACAGAATTAAAAAGGCTTAAAATTTAATAACAATAGCAGTGTTTAAGATAAGGACTAGAAACAAAAACCTCTAAAAGATAGAAAGAAGATAAATACATTCAGAAAAGAAATCAAACGATTACTGCATTGAAATATTAAGCAATAATAATAATAACAATGCAAAGAAAATAACATTCACATTGTCAAATAAGAGTATGTCTATCATAAAATGCTTTAACTCTGAGGCTCAGTATGGAGTCATCAGTTAACTTCTTATTTTTTTCCCCAGAGTCTCAAAAAATAGGCAACTAATGTTTATAAATAAGAGTAAAAGATAATTTCAAAAAACAGATCATGCCAAATCTTATAGACAATAGAAAAAGAAGTACTTCAAAGTCATTCTACGTAATCTAATCTGGATTCACCTGATATTAAAATTGGAGAAAATATATTGTTACAAAGGGAAATTACAAACATATTTCACTTATAAATGATGCAATATCCTAAACAACATATGAACAAGTTGAATCAAAAATTAATGTTTAAGTAATGTACTTTGGTCAAAATTGACTCCAGTTTATGTAAGAATTAGTCACTATTTTCTTTTCTTTTATTGTTTTCTTTCCCTCACCTCTCCCTCCTTCTCTCTCTGTCTGCTCTCTCCCTTCCCCATGCCCCCGCTGTGTCATTGTGATTAATTGTCCTCCTATCAAAGTTGAAGACATAGGATTCATGCTTCTGCATTCCTGTGATGTTTCACTAAGAATAATGTGTTCCACCTCCATCCAAGTTAGTACAAATGCTGCAAAGTCTCCATTTTTTTTTGGTGGCTGAGTAATATTCCATGGTATATATATACCATAGTTTACCAATCCATTGCTGGGTTGAAGGACATTTAGGCTGTTTCCACATTTTAGCAATTGTAAATTGGGCTGCAATAAACAGCCTAGTACAAGTGTCTTCATAGTAAAAGTGTTTTTTTCCTTCCAGATAGATGCCCAATAATGGATTGCAGGATCAAATGGGAGGTCTAGGTTGAGTTCTTTGACGTTTCTCCATACTTCCTTCCAAAAAAGTTGTATAAGTTTGCAGTCCCACCAGCAGTGTAAAAGTGTTCCTTTCTCTCCACATCCACACCAGTATCTGCAATTTTGAGATTTTGTGATGTCGGCCATTCTCACTGGAGTTAGATGATATCTCAGGGTGGTTTTAATTTGCATTTCTCTAATAATTAGGATGATGAACATTTTTTCATGTGTTTACTGGCTATTTGTCTGTCGTCTTTAGAGAAGATTCTGTTCATCTCTTTTCCCCAATGATGTATGGGATTGTTGGTTTTTTTACGTATAGATTAATTGAAGTTCTGTATAGATCCTGGTTATTAAACTTTTGTCTGATTCAAAATATGCAAATATCCTTTCCCATTGAGAAGGTTGTCTATTTACTTTGGTTGTTGTCTCCTTGCTGTACAGAAGCTTTTCAGTTTAATTAAGTCCCATTTGTTAATTATTGCAGTTGCTATTGCCATGGCAGTCTTCCTCATAAAGTCTTTCCCCAGGCCAATATCTTCCATTGTTTTTCCAATTCTTTCTTTGAGGATTTTTATCATTTCATACCTTAAATTTAAGTCTTTTATCCATCTTGAATCAATTTTTGTGAGCGGAGAAAGGTGCGGATCCAGTTTCAGTCTTTTACATGTGGATATCCAATTCTCCCAGCACCATTTATTGAATAGGGAGTCTTTCCCCGAGTGAATGCTCTTGTTTGGTTTATCAACGATTAGGTGGTTGTAAGTTGTTGGTTTCATTTCCAGGTTTTCTATACGATTCCAAGTATCTGTGTCTCTATTTTTGTGCCATGCTGTCTTGATCACTATGGCCTTGTAATACAGCCTAAAATCGAATGTTTTGTCTTTCATTGCTTCCTGCCTAGGGATGTGTAGGTCTTTACTTTCTTATGAACTGGTATGTGCACATTACGCTGTCTTTTTCTTTGTTCTCTTCTCTTATATTACATAGTTTGTATTTGTTCTGCTCTTCTTCCTCTCTCTCTTCTTCTTTAATTTGGTTTCTGTCTTTTTTAAATTATTTGCATCATCTTAATGGATTGTGCTTTTTATTCTTTTTAATTGTGGCAGAATGTTTACCACATAAAATGTATTGTTTTAACTATTTGTAAATGTACAATTTAGTAGTATTAAGTCCTTGTATTGTTATGCAACCAGTCTCCATAATTCTGCCTGGTAAAGTTGAAATTGTGTATGCACTAAACAGTAATGCCCCCATTTCCTCCTCCCTTCAGCCACTTGCACACACCATTCTATTTTTTGTCTCAATGAGTTTGCTGTAGGTACCTCATGTAAATGAAGTATCTATTATTCTGTAACTGGCTCCTTTGACTTAACATAATGTTCTTAGGTTTTTATTGGTTTTAGCATATGTCAGAATTTTCTTTCCCTTTTTAAGGCAGAATATACGTTTGCATGTATATGCCACATTTTGTTTATAAATCCATTAGTGTACATTTGGGTTGCTTCCACCTTTTAACTTTTGTAAATAATGTTGCTATGAACATGGACCTACAAATACCTTTTTGAGATCCTGCTTTCAGTTCTTTCATGTATATACCCAGAGGTGTAATCGTTGAATCACATGGTAATACTGTTTTTAATTTTTTGAGGAACTGCCAAATTGTTTCTCATAATGGCTATATAATTTTGCATTTCTATGAATAGGGTGCAGGGGAACCACTGTCTTTACATTCTTGCCAATATTTGTTAGTTTCTGTGGGTGAGTTTGTTGTTGTTTTTATAGTAGCCATCTTAAAGAGGTATGAAGTTGTATCTCAGTGTGGTTTTGGTCTGTATTTCCCTAATGATGTTGAGCACCTTTTCATTTGCCTTTTGGCCATTCCTGTTGAGTTACAGAAGTTCTTTATATATTCTGAATATTAACACCTTATTATAAATATGATTTGCACATTATTTTCTCCTATTTTGTAAGTTGCCTTTTCATTTTGTTGATTGTGTCCTTTGCACAAAGTTTTAAATTTTGATGTAATCCAATTTATCTGTTTTTACTTTTGTTGCCTTTTATTTTGGTATCATATCAAAAACTTCGTTGCCAGTGTCATGATTAGTCATGAACCTTTTCCCTGTGTTCTCTTCTAAGAGTTTTATAGGTTTAAATGTAACATTTTGGTCTTTGATCTATTTTGAGTTAATTTTTGTATATGGTGTAAAAACAAAGGTCTAGTTTCTCTCTTTCTTTCTTTCTTTTTTTTTTTTTTTGCATGTTTCCCTGCACCATTTGCTGAAAAGAATCTTTTCCTCTGTTGAATGGTCTTGGCACCTTTGTCAGAAATTATCTGACCACACATGTCGAGGATTTACTTATGGGCTTTTCTTACTTTATTGGCTTATCTATATGTCTTTATGCCAGTACCACATTTTGTGTGTGAGGGAGGAGAGATTACTGTAGCTTTGTAATAAGTTTTTAGGTCCTTTGAGATCCATATGAATTTTAGGATAGATTTTTCCATTTCTGCAAAAAAATACCATTGGGATTTTGATAGGGTTTGTCTTAAGTCTGTAGCTAACTTTGGGTTATATCGGCATCTTAACAATATCAAATCTTTGCCTTTTTACTTCTTTTATATTTTTTAAATAAAAGTTTTTCAGTTCCTTATTTCTAAAGATAAAATCAACCATATATTTCACTCTTACTACATCAAAAACACTAGCCACTATGGAGAAAATAAAGGTGCTATGAGTAATACACGTTTTTAGCCACAGATGTTATTTTCAAGGAATTTATAGTCCCGTGGAGTAGATAAGAAATATATGTAAATAAATAGAATAGAAGTTATCAAACTAGTGCTTTCCTAATGGTATCATAGCATAAGTTATAGGTAATAAGGAAACAACAAAGTTACCCTTAGCCAGGCTTTATGACACTGTTACCTTAAATGTGCAGTTGGAAAGCCTTGTATTTATAATGGTCTTTGGCATCTATGGCATCCACAGTCATTATGGAGAGCAGACAGAGTTTAGGAAGCCTTCTGATTGAGGGTGGTCTGTGGGTGAAAATTGGGGGTAGTGTAAACTTTGAGTTTCCAACCAGTGAAGACATAAAGAAATCCTTTTGACTGTGGAAGTGGTTTGTATTTGTCCTTTAGTGTTTTTAATCATTGTACATTTATAACAGAAGAAAACTATAGCAAGTGCTGATTATAGACATCAGTGAATTAACAAGTGTAATGGTAATGATAATCATTTGCTGCTTACCCATTGGGCTTAATTTCCATTAACAGTAGCAACGATTAGATATATTGATAAAAGTCATTCCTGGTAGGTTAGTTGCACGTTTTGATACTATATTTAACTCTTCATATGTGGTCAGACTTCAAACTTTATTTTCCTATTCATTAACTTGGTGGTTTGCTGAATAAAATTGAAGGTCAAGTATGATAAAAAATTGCAGTCAGCACCATTCATACTTTATGTAAAGAGCAATGATTTAAACAAAGTAAGCTTTCCTGTTAGATAATTGACCTTAAAGTGTGTGGGCATTTAAAATGGTGAAACCATTTCCTTTGAAACTTGTTGGCATTTAAAGTAATAAGATGTAGAAAAATGACGTTTAAGTCAGTAAGTTGCATCTTGTCAGCTCTAGCTCATTGCTTAAAATGTCAGTAAGCCATGAATAGCAGACATGTCTGCAGCTATAGGCTCATAATCTACTCAGCGGAGGCTTTTCTAACATAATTATTATGAAAACTTTTAATTTCCCTATTTTCTATATCCTGTGGTATAAAATCAGAATAATATTATCTGAGAATAAAAGAGAATAAATAAAAGAAGAAAGGAGAATAAAAGCACAGAGTGGGAATTTAAATTCTGTAGTGGCTTTAAAATGTCCCTTAGGTTTTGTATCATGCTTTTGAAATCCTAGACTATCTTACTCTTTCCTACTAAGTAACATGTTGTTCTGTGTTCTATACCCTTTCCTTAGGTCTTATCTCTGAAAAAGAAAATAAATAATGATGTAAGCGTTATCTTCCAATCTTAACCACCCAAAACACCTAAACTCATAAGATGACAAACATTAGAGTTACAAAAGAAATTTTAAGAAATGTTAATCTTTATTGTTTAAAACTTTATTAGCTGTTTATTACCCTAGGGATGATAATTTTGACATGATTATGTTGCTTTATATATTTCATGGCATTTTTGCTATCTTGTGGACGGGCCATGCTGCTTTTGTAACAGTTCTTAGAGAAATTTAGCAGTTCTCTTTACTTTGAGGGACAGCAAACTGTGACTTGTCACTAAATCTAGTCCGAAATCTGTTTCATATAGTACCCTCAAGCTAATGAGTTGTGTGTGGGAGGGGAATAGGAAGGTATGCAACAGAGATTGTATGTGGCCTAAAAAATCTAAAATATCTACCTGGTTCTTGACAGTAATGTCTTACTCTGTTTTTTAGTATCTTCACCGAGTCCTTGAGATATTAGGAGAAGCCTGAAAGTTGTTAATTTCCATATCTTACTTATCCCCTTTTTGCTCCTTAAATCAAATATTAGCAACCTGTAACACAGGCAAATAACGATTCAATGGCAGGACAGCTGGGATTATAGAAGAGAGACAAGGGAAATCTTTGTCTCCACATAAAACACACATAAACATTTCTTGAACCATATGGGAATAAGTTGCAAGCATCACACTTCTCATACCTTTTTTACACTTAAATATTGCAGTGTTATGTTTCCCTTTTTCCTAAGAAAAAGGACATTTGCTTACTTAACCACACTATATAGTTACCAAAATCAGAAAAGTTAACCTTGATATATTATCATTTAATCTATGACTCATACTCAGATTTTACCGGTTGTCCTAGAGACCTTTATATCCTTTTCCCTTTAGTTCAAAATCCAATTTAGGTGATATATTATCATCTAACCTATGCCTCTTACTCAGATTTTACTGATTGTCCCAGAGACCTTTATATCCCTCTCCTTTTAGTTCAAAATCCAATTTAGGATCACTCCTTGAATTTGCTTTTCACTGCTTTCTCATCTCCTTTGTTCCTCGGTCTTTTATTTTTAATGACAATGACATTTTAAAATAGTATAGAACTTTTATCTTGTAGAATGTCTCTCAGTTTGGGGTTTTGATGTTTATTTATGATTAAGTTCATAATTGTGTTCTCTAGGCAGGAATATTAAGTAATATACACTTCTTACTGCATCACATACCATAAAGCAAACAGTGTCAGCTTAATCAGGCAATACTAACTTTGATCACTTGGTGAGGTTGTTGTCTACTAGGTTTCTCCACTGAAATGTTACTACTTTTCCCCCTTGTAATTAATAAATTATTTGTGGGGAGATACTTTGAGACTATGTAAATACTTTTTCCTTGTCAAACTTTCATTCATTTTATTTTTAGTATCAGTGATAATTTCTTGCTGGAATCAGTTATTTTTCCAGTGCTTGGAAAATGGTGATTATTCTTTTATTCCTCTACATTTTGTAGTTTGCTTTATACTGTGAGGAAGAGCTTAAGAGCTTCCCTTTTCCTCTATCATTTGGAGATAGGATTCTAATTCTATTCTATAGGTTACTAGCCAGTGTCTCAGGTTCTGTCAGTGGGAGTTCCCTCAAGCCATCTCCTCTATCCTTTTCACATGTTCCTTTTTATGTGCACTTTCTTTTGAGATTTTCTAGATTCATTATTTTTCCTGCTGTAATACTTTAATCCCTTTTCCAAAGAGATCTGGTTTCTTCGGTGAGGAATTATTGACACACATCCCCCTCCATTTTTGCCAGTCTCCATATAGTTTCAAAACACCAGCCATTGAACAGTAGTTAGCCTCTTTATCATGATTTATTTATTTTAGATAGCAAAAAAAAAAAAAGAAATGGTGAAATGCCATCAGTTTATGGCCATGGACACAAAAAGGAGAATGTGATAAAAGGTCTGAATGAAAACAAAGCAAATGTTGCTACCTTGAAATTAAATAGGGTAATTAGGGTATTCCAGTGGCACCATTACTTAGGTTTCTTCCACAGATAGGAAGGAGTTAGTTCCTGTGTTGTCAAATAGTTTCCATTTTTATGGGTGAAAATGTAAGTAAAAACCGTGTTTTTTAATTTCAAGTAATTAGTTCAAGATTTGAAAGTCAGTAGTATCTTCAATATCTTTAATACCTTGAACCTACCTTTTTTTTTTTTTAACTTCAGGTAATATTTACATACAATAAACTTTACCCAGAGAACGGTGGATTTTGGTAAATGTGTGCAGTTGCATAGTCATCAGCATAGTGAAAAAATAGGGCATTTCCTTAAACTAAAAAGTTTCTTTGTGTCACTTTGTAGTCTTTCTCTTTCCTAGATTCCCAAACTCATGCAGTCATACCAGCTTTACCTTTTCTAGAATTTTAAATAAATGGAAATCATAAAACATAGTCTTTTATGTTTGACTTTCTTTACTTAGCATAATTTTTTGAGATTCATTCTTGTTCTGTATGTAGTTCTTTTGTTCCTTTTTATTGCCAGGTAGTACTCCATAACGTGACAAGCCACAGCTTGTTTATCCATTTACTTTTTTATGGACTTCTGAGTTGTTTTCAGATTTTGACTTGTGACTTATTCATGTATTTTTTTTGTTAACATATGTCTTCATTTCTCTGGCATCAATACCTAGATGGACGTATGGCATGTTATTCTAAGTATATGTTTAACTTTCTTAGATATTACCATAGTTTAACACAAAGTAACTGAACCATTCTGGATTTCCATCAGCACTGTAAGGCAGTTTCAATGTTCTCATCAATATTTGGTATTTAACATAAACTATTGAAATGGATGCATAGTGGTATTTCACTGTGGTTTTAATTTTTATTTCTCTGAAAATTAGTGATGTTGAACATCTTTCCATTTATATATTTTATATGATATTTTTGTTCAAATCTTTTGCCCTTTTTAGAAAACATATTATTAGCTTGTAATAGTTTTGTGTATGTCCTATATAAATGCTCTGGTCAGATACATAATGTATATTTTCACCCAGGCTGTAGCTTGCCCTTCTATCTTTTTAAAGTCATCGTACATAGGAAAATTTATAAAGACATACCTTGGAATGTGTTCACGATGAGTGGGAGAGAGAAGACTTTGTGTTGATAGAAAAAGGTAGGCCAACACATAGAGAAATTCTGTAAAATTTTGTAATGAATATTTTATAAAGGTACATTTAGCTATAATTTCTCATTTTCCCTATTTATGGAGACTTTGGGGACCCCTGTAGTTTTGTTGCTGTTTCCACCACATCTGCAATTCCTTTCTTCACTGAAATCTTGAAGCCCTACAAGTCACCCAGGAGGATTGAAATCATGTTCTTTCAAACTCCTATTCATACTTTGACCCCCTCCCATGAAACACAGATGTTCTTTTAACACTGCTAGGGAAAGAAATATTCTTGATGTTCTTATTTAAAATGGGGGATGCTTTCCAGAAAGTTTTCTGTTTACTTTGCCCACATCCATCACGGTATCCTTTGGCAGCTATAGCCTTACAAAAAAATGAAGTCAAAATTAATCCTTATCCATGGGCTGTAAAATGGATTTTATATTAGCAGGCATGAAAACAATATTTATCTCTTGTACATGTCTTGGGTGGAGAGGTGTATTATCAGTAAGCAATAATAAGTATTTTTGAAAAGGAATCTTTTATACTGAGAGGTAGTTCTCAACAGTGGACTTGAATAGTAAACCATGTTGTGAACAGATGTACTGTCATCCTGGCTTTGTTATACCATTTTTAAAGCACAGATGCACATAATACTTAAGTGCCTTATGATTTTCAGAATGGTAATAAGCGTTAGAGTCAACTTAAAGTCACCAGTTACATTAATCCCAGACAAGAGAGTCACTTATCCTTTGATGTTTTGTAACCAGGCATTAATTTTAACTATGAAAGTTCTAAATGGCATCATCTTCCAGTAAGGTGCTATTTTGTCTGCATGGACAATCTGTTGTCTAGTATAGCCACACTTATCAGTGATCTTCTGGGTAATTTTCTGCCACTTCTCCATCAGCACGCACTAGCTTTTTTTTTCTTTGTAGAGACAGAGTCTCACTTTATTGCCCTCGGAAGAGTGCCGTGGCATCACCCAGCTCACAGCAACCTCCAACTCCTGGGCTTAGGGGATTCTCTTGCCTCAGCCTCCTGAGTAGCTGGGACTACAGGCGCCCACCACAATGCCCGGCTATTTTTCTGTTTGTCAGTTTGGCCGAGGCTGGGTTTGAACCCACCATCTTCACTATATGGGACTGGCACCCGACTCGATGAGCCACAGGCACCGCCACACTAGCTTTTTTTTTGGAGATAGAGTCTCACTCTTTCCCCCTGGCTAGAGTACAGTGGTATGATTATAGCTCACTGCAGTCTCAAGCTCCAGGGCTCAAGTCATCCCCCTGCCTCGGTATCCCAAGTAGCTAGGACTACAAGTGTGTGCCACTTTGCCCACTCTTGCTCAGGCTGGTCTCAAACTCCAAACCTTAAGCAATCCTCCTGCGTCAGCCTCCAAATTGCTAGGATCACAGGTGTGAATCACTGTGCCTGCCCAGCATTTGCTTTTTCACTTTGTACTTGTTATGTTGTGGCGATAGCTTCCAGCTTCTTTAATTCTCATGAACCACCCTCTGCTAGCTTTCTCACCTTTCTCACCTTTCATAGTACTGAAGAGACTTAGGACGTTGGTCTGGATTAGGCTTTTAAGTTAAGAGGATGTTGTGGCTGGTTTGATCTATCCAAACCACTAAAATTTTCTCTATATAAGTATTAAGGCATTTTGCTTTCATTATCATTCATATATTCACTGGAGTTGTACTTTTAATTTGCTTCAGGAACTTTTCCTTTGCTTTCCCAACTTTGCTGTGTGGCACAAGAATCCTAGTTTGGGGGCGGCGCATGTGGCTCAGCGAGTAGGCCACCAGCCCCATATACCGAAGGTGGCAGGTTCAAACCTGGCCTCGGCCGAACTGCAAAACAGAAAAATAGCCGGGCATTGTGGTGGGCGCCTGTAGTCCCAGCTACTCAGGAGGCTGAGGCAAGAGAATCACCTAAGTCCAGGAATTGGAGGTTGCTGTGAGCTGTGTGCTGCCATGGCACTTTACTGAGGGTAATAAAGTGAGACTCTGTCACTACAAAAAAAAAAAAGAATCCTAGTTTTGGATTGTCTCAGCTTTTAACATGCCTTCCTTGTGCTGTTTCTTTAACTTGAACATGTAGATGCCATTGTAGTCATTAATTGCCCTAATTTGAATATTGTGTCGCAGCAAACTGGGAGACCTTAGGAGAGGGAGAGAAACAGGGAAACAGCCATTTGGTGGAACAGTTAGAACACATAGGACATTTATTTGTTAAGTTTGTCATCTGACATGGGTGTGAGTTGTGGTTCCCCCAAATAATTACAGTAATCACCATAATGAAATAATAATAACAAAAAAATTTTGAAATATGAGAATTACCAAAATCTGGCACAGAGACACAAAGTGAATGCATACCGTTATAACAATGGCGCCACTAGGCTTCCTGGACACAGGATTGCCACAGACTTTAATTTGTAAAACATAACAACAGCAACACCAGGCTTGGTGCCTGTAGATCAGCAGCTAGGGCACCACCCACATACACCAGGCCTGGTGGGTTCAAACCCAACCCAGGCCTGCAAAACAGCAATGGTGACTACAACAAAAAAAATAGCCAGGTGTTGTGGCGGGCACCTGTAGTCCCAACTGCTTGGGAGACTGAGGCAAGAGAATCGCTTAAATCCAAGAGTTTGAGGTTGCTGTGAGCTATGACAACACAGCACTCTACCAAGGGTGACACAGGGAGACTCTGTCTCAAAAACAACAACCACAACAAAACCAATATCCGCAAAGCACAATAAAAATGAGGTATGCCTGTTTTCTGTACCATTGATCTATACTTCTTTTCTTAGACTGATCTCACTATGTCTTATTATCTTTTTATCTGAAAATCTAGTAGTTTGAGTCTTCCAACGTTTTTGAACTTGTTCTGCTAATCTAGGTTGTTTATCTTTCTTTATAAACTTGTCAATTTTTCAGAAAGTCTTAAAGGATTTTGATTAGGATTATGCTATATATTGAAACAATAGATAATTTGGAGAGAATTGGTACGTTAATAATAGTTTTTCAATTTGTGATTGTGATTTATCTCTTTATGTCTTCCTTATGTCAGCTGTGTTTTACAGTGTCATTTCCCTTCACCCTGAAAAAATTTCTTAAGCATTTATAGTAGCTCAGAGGGAGAGAGAGAGCCCCAGCTACTTTCAAATTGAAGAGAAAAACACAGTAAACACTATGCTATGGTTTGAATGTGTTCAGGTGCTAATTAGTGTGATGGTACTAAGAGGGCAGGCCTTTAAGAGGTGATTAACCTGGGGGCTCCTTTCTTGTTAGTGTGATTAAGGTTCTTATAAAAGAGGCTTCATGCGTCCTTAGGTTAGATTACTGGCTTGCCTTTCTGCCTTCTGCCATGTGAGGATGCAACAAGAAGGCCCTCACCTTACACCAAATGCCAGTACCTTGATCATAACTTCCAGACTCCAGAACTGTGAAAAAATAAATTTATTTTCTTTGTAAATTACCCAGTCTCCGGTATTTTGTTATAGTAGCACAGAATAGATTGTATACTTTATATTTTAAAATATTTTTGGATATTTTATTGCCGTTTCCAAAAAAAGTATTAAAGGGTCAATTAGGTGATAGTTACATTATAAAAGCTTTTAACATTATTGCAAGTATTGTTTATAATATTATAAAAGCATTTCCTATTGGAGAAGATCCAGATCCTTTCAGTATTATATTCTCTTCCCTGCTTTGGGTAATGAATGGTCAGAGCACAAAGTATTGGCAGCTTCTGGAGCTATTTCTCTTTTATGTCTTTCCCTACCACCTTCCACCACTCCCTTCAAAGAAATTACCTTAAAAGGATATTAGGAAATTGACACAAACTAGCAAGGCTGCCAGTGAACATAGCAACTGAATATAGATGACCTATACTTTCTCCTGAAAGCTATATACGAAATTAAATTTCTCTCTTCATTTATATCAGCAGTAACAGTTAGCTAATAAAGGAAAAATTCAACACTAAAAATATAGTAAGTACAAGGGAACTACATGAATAAACTATGGAATCTTAATTGAAATGTTTTTGCATTCTTGGTTGTCCTGCATGAACAAATATACCAAAAACTATCAGTGGGAGGTCAGTCTTTGCCACCCTTCCCAGGTGGGATATGACTAAAGCCCACTTGGATAAAGGTAAAGCTGTTCCCCAAATAGAAGACTAAATATTTTAAGAATGTTACTTTTTCTTGATTAACCTTCTAGGTTTAATGCTTTTCTGATCAAAAATACATTGTATTCTTTGGGGAGTTGGGGGAAAGCAGAATTCTTTGAGTGATTTTAAAAAGTCTGAAAGAATGAAGGTAGACTGTCCAGGACATTTTAAAAATATAAATAATGAGTGAGTATTTACCTTCTTTAGTAAGTAGGGATAGTAAATGCGAAGAAAAAGAGTAGGTTTTGAGTTATAGAAGCATATTTCACAGCCGTTTGTTATTATTTTCTAGATCATATATGATAGATCCTTTTGGAATTCAGATATGGGAGAAGGGAGATGACATGAATTATTTTCACTTCCTGTCTCTTGGCTTGTTAGCTGTATGTCATATAAACTTTGTATAAGTTCATTTTATTTTGGTTATGCATATATAAGGTAAAGATAAGCTATATTTTGCTTATACATTGTTGCTATAAATGCTTAACTGGTGACCAGGTGCAATTGAAAAAAGTATATGGTTTTGTGCTCTGTTTTTAATCTTTGGTTATTGTTCTGGATAAAAACAAGTAAGTGAAACAACCATTTAACTGGTGACAGTTGTCCTAAAATAACCATTTAAATCCTGGAAATAATTATCTTAAGGTTATACAGCAAATAGAGAAACATTTGCTCACAAAAATCTTACCAAATTTCAGTAAGAACAACAAGAGTTATGTGGTATACGAGCCATGTGACCTGCTCCCACCCACTCCCTAACCTCACCTCGAGGGAAGCTCTACTCTGAACAGCCAAGGGCAGGTAGTAGGCATTTCTCATCCCCTTTAGCCTAGCATTTAGCAGATGCTTGCTGCTCTCTTCCAGGCTAGTGAAGTCAAGAGGACTAGGGCTCTTCACTGAGCCTTTACTCAGCGTAGAAGTCTATTCAAGGCATTGGCAGGCTGAGAATACTGGGACCAAATTGCCTCAGCCCTAGCTCATTCACAGAGCAGAGGTCTCATGCCAGGGTTAACAAGTCAGTATGATTGTGGGCTCCCATTCCTATTCAGCACCTTGCTCATAGAGCACACTCAAAAGAGATAGGTCACTCACTGTCCTAGCCCCCAGTTCCAGCACAGTGATTCAAAGGTTCTTGAAAGGGAAAGGGCAGACCTTAATAAGAACAGAGAACTCTACAAGTCTCTTCAAGGGGATTATTTGGAACAGAATTTAGGAAAGCTCATGCCTGTAGATATTGAAAACAGTAAAGGGCCTATCCATCAGGAAAGCATAATTATGTGTGTGCCCAACAGTAGAGCTCCAAAGCTGTGATGTCAGATTTATCAGAAGTGAAGGTAGGAATAGACAATCTAACAATAGTAGTTAGACATGTCAGTGTCTGACTTTCAATAATGGATAGAAGAACATTGAGGCGGAAGATCAGCGAAGAGGTGGAACACTTAAAAAACATTATGAATCAAGTAGACCAAATAGACATCTATAGAACACTCCACCCAAAAAGAGCAAAATACTCATTCTTCTCCAATATAAGTGAAATATCCTCCAGGATAAACCATATACTATGTCCTTAAAACAAATAAATTTTAAAGGATTACAGTTATACATAGTATGTTTTCCAGCAGTGGTGGAATGAAATTAGAAATGAATAATAGGAAACGGGAGGAATTCACAAATAAGTGGACATTAAGCAACACCCTTCTAAATAATGAATGGATTAAAAAAGAAATCACAAAGGAAATTAGAAAATAGTTTGAAGCCAGACAGATTGACTTATGCCTATAATCTCAGAACTTTGGGGAGGAGGCCAGGAGTTTGAGACCAATCTGGGCAACATAGACCTCATCTCTGCAAAAAATAGAAAAGTAGCTAGGCATGGTAGCATGGTAGTTCCAGAAACTTGAGAGGATGACCTGGCAGGATCATTTTTGTCAAGAAGTTCAAGACTATAGTAAGCTATGATCATGTACCACCACACTCCAGCCTGGGTAACAGTGCAAGACCCTATCTAAAACAAACAAACAAAAAAGTTTGAGAGTAATTAAAACAAAAAACATACCAAAATCTAGGAGATACAGCTATCAATACTCAGGAGGTTGCCTATAAATACTTGTATTTAAAAGATCTCAAATCAGTACTCTAATTGTTCATATTAAGACACTAAGAAAAAGAAGAGTAAACTAAACCCAGTGCAAGCAGAAAGAGACAATAAATATTAGAGTAGAAATAAATGAAACAATACAGGAAAATGACAAAAAAAAAATAAAATCGAAGCCCAAGTCTTGTCCTCTCCTCTTCAGACATCATGTCCTTAACTACTCATTCCACTTTCTCCAGCAATTACCAGTCCCTGGGCTCAGTCCAGGCGCCCAGCTACAGTGTTCGGTCTGCCAGCAGCACAGCCAGCATCTATGCAGGCGCCAGAGGCTCGGGCTCCCAGATCTCCGTGTCCCGCTCCACCAGGTTTTGGGGCAGCCGGGCCTGTCCACAGGGATGGCTAGGGGTCTGGTAGGAATAGGGGGCATCCAGACCGAAAAGGAGACCATGCAAGAACTGAACGACCACCTGGACAGAGTGAGGAACCTGGAGACCGATAATCGGAGGCTGGAGAGCAAAATCCGGGGCCACCTGGAGAAGAAGGGGCCCTAGGTCAGAGACTGGGTGCATTACTTCATGACCATTGAGGGCCAAATTCTGTGGACAATGCCCGCATCGTTCTGCAGATTGACAGTGCCCATCTTGCTGCTGATGACTTTAGAATCAAGTATGAGGCAGAACTGGCCATGTGCCAATCTGTGGAGAGCAACATCCATGGGCTCCGCAAGGTCATTGATGACACCAATATCACTCAACTGCAACTGGAGTCAGAGATCAGGGCTCTCAAGGAGGAGCTGCTCTTCATGAAGAAGAACCACGAGGAGGAAGTAAAAGTCCTACAAGCCCAGATTGCGAACTCTGAGTTGACTGTGAAAGTAGATGCTCCCAAATCCCAGGACCTGAACAAGATCATGGCAGACATGTGGGCCCAGTATGACGAACTGGCTCGGAAGAACCAAGAAGAGCTGGCCAAGACCTGGTCCCAGCAGATTGAGGAGAGCACCTCAGTGATCACCTCACAGATTGCTGAGGTTGGAGCTGCTAAGACAATGCTCACAGAGCTGACCGTATAGTCCAGTCCTTGGAGATCGAACTGGACTCCATGAGAAATCAGAAGTCCAGGTTGGAAGACAGCCTGAAGGAGGTAGAGGCCTGCTACACCATACAGATGGAGCAACTCAATGGGGTCCTGCTGCATTTGGAGTCAGAGCTGGCACAGACCCGGGCAGAGGAGCAGCACCAGGCCCAGGAGTATGAAGCACTGCTGAACATTAAGGTCAAGCTAGAGGCTGAGATCGCCACCTACTGCCGCCTGCTGGAAGACGGGGAGGACTTCAACCTTGTTGATGCCCTGGACAATAGCAACTCCATGCAAACCATCCAAAAGACCACTACCCGCAGGATAGTGGACGGCAAAGTTCTGAGACACTGAGGCAGTAGAGCAGTATGCCCTTATACCAATAAAGAGTCCAGAGGTCACTGGACAAAATAAAAAATAAAATTGAAAGTTGGTTCTTTGAAAAGATTTATAAAATTGATAAACCTTCTCTAGAGCTGATTAAGAAAAACAGAAGACTCAAATTACTAAACATGAATAATACAAGGGAAATCAGAAGTGAAAAGGATTGTATGGAGAATACGCTGAACAATTTCTGTGCTAACAGATAAGTTTATTAAAGAAATCATGAATCTCTAATTTCAGTCTTTTAAACTGGTAGGTATTTAATATTTTTTTGGTTTGATTAATGCCCATTTGAATTTCATGAGTTCTATTAATTAAAAGAAAAACTTAGGATTCCAATAGAAAAGTAAAATCTCTAGTAAACCTCAAATCAGAAATGATAAAGGGGAAATTACAACTGATGCCACAGACATATAAGAGATCATCTCTGAATACTACCAGAAACTCTATGCCTAGAAATTTGACAACGTGAAGGAAATGGATCAATATTTGGAATCACACCCTCTCCCTAGACTTAGCCTGGAAGAAATAGAGCTCCTGAACAGACCAATTTCAAGCACTGAGATTATAGAAACAATAAAAAAAAAATCTTCCAACAAAAAAATGCCCTGGTCCAGATGGCTTCACACCTGAATTCTATCAAACCTTTAAGGAAGAGCTTATTCCTGTACTGAAGAAATTATTCCAAAAAATTGAGGAGGAAGGAGGACTCTCCCCCAACACGTTCTATGAAGTAAACAGCACCCTGATACCCAAACCAGGAAAAGACCCAACTATAAAAGGAGCATTTCGGACCAATTTCACTAATGAATACAAATGCAAAAATTCTCAACAAAATCCTAGCCAATAGATCACAGCTTATCATCAAAAAAGTCATACATCAGGCTCGGCGCCTGTGGCTCAACGGGCTAAGGCACCAGCCACTGGGTACACCTAAGCTGGCGGGTTTGAATCCAGCCCGCACCTACCAAACAACAATGACGGCTTCAACCAAAAAAAAAAATGGCTGGGCGTTGTGGCGGGCGCCTGTGGTCCCAGCTGCTTGGGAGGCGAAGGCAGGAGACTCGCTTGAGCCCAGGAATTGGAGGTTGCTGTGAGCTGTGATGCCACGGCAGTCTATCCAGGGTGACAGCTTGAGGCTCTGTCTCAAAAAAAAAAAAAAAGTCATACATCATAATCAAGGGATGCAAGGCTGGTTTGACATACGCAAGTCAATAAATATCCACCATATTAACAAGTATAAACAAAGACCATGTGATCCTCTCAATAGATGCAGAAAAAGCATTCGAAAAAATCCAGCATCCTTTTCTAATTAGAACACTGAAGAGTATAGGCATACATGGCACATTTCTAAAACTGATTGAAGCTGTCTGTGACAAACCCATAGCTAATACTTTACTGAATGTAATAAAACGGAAAGCTTGTCCTGTTAAAACTGGAACCAGACAAGGTTGTTCTCTGTCACCACGACTATTCAACATAGTGCTGGAAGTTCTAGCCAATACAATTAGGCAAGACAAGGAAATAAAGGGCATCCAAATGGGAGCAGAGGAGGTCAAACTCTCCCTCTTTGCTGACGACATGATCTTACACTTAGAGAACCCCAAAGACTCAACCACAAGACTCCTGGAAGTTATCAAAAAATACAGTAATGTTTCAGGATTTACAGTCAATATCCACAAGTTAGTAGCCTTTGTATATGACAGTAACAGTCAAGATGAGAGGCTAATTAAGGACACAGCTTCCTTCACCACAGCTTCAAGGAAAATGAAATATCTAAGAATATACCTAACAAAGGAGGTGAAGGACCTCTATAAAGAAAATTATGAAATCCTAAGAAAGGAAATAGCAGAGGATATTAACAAAAGGAAGAACATACCATGCTCATGGCTGGGAAGAATCAACGTTGTTAAAATGTCTATACTTCCCAAAGCAATCTACCTATTCATTGCCTTCCCTATTAAGAGACCAACATTGTACTTTTAAGATTTGGAAAAACTGATTCTGCATTTTGTATGGAACCAGAAAAAACCCGGTATAGCTAAGGCAGTTCTTAGTATGAACTATGAATATGGCAAAATTGATAATGCCCTGAAGTTCAAGGCTATACAGTTAAGCTAAGGACTCAAAGGTTTGGCATCTCTGGACTACAACAATGCACAACAAGTAAAGGAGGTAGGACACAATTCCTCCATACCATACCAGATTTTAGGCTGTACTACAAAGCTATACTGGTCAAGACAGCATGGTACGGGCACAAAAATAGAGACACAGACATTTGGAATCGAGCAGAAAACCAGGAAACGAAACTAACATCTTACAACCACCTAATCTTCGGTAAACCAAACAAGAACATACACTAGGGGAAAGACTGCGTATTCAGTAAATGGTGCTGGGAGAACTGGTTATCCACATGTAAAAGACTGAAAGTGGACCCACAGCTTTCTCCACTCACAAAAATTGATTCAAGATGGATAAAGGACTTAAATTTAAGGCATGAAACAATAAAAATCCTCAAAGCATAGGAAAAACACTGGAAGATACCAGCCTAGGGAAAGACTTCATGAAGAAAACTGCCATGGCAATTCCAACAACAAAAATAAACAAATGAGACTTAATTAAACTGAAAAGCTTCTGTACAGCTAAGGAGACAACAACCAAAGCAAATCAACAGCCTACACAATGGGAAAGGATATTTGCATATTTTGAATCAAAGCTTGATTAGTAGGATCTATAGAGAACTCAAAGTAATCCACATGAAAAAAACCAACAATCTAATTTATCAATGGGCAAGACACATGAATAGAACCTTCTCTAAAGAAGACAGACGAATGGCTAATGAACATATGAAAAATGCTCATCATCCCTAATTATTAGGGAAATGCAATCAAAACCACCTGAGATACCATCCAACCCCAGCGAGAATGACCCACATCACAAAATCTCAAAATTGCAGATGTTGGCTTGGATGTGGAGAGAAGGGAACACTTTTACATTGCTAGTGGGACTGCAAACTAATACAACCTTTTTGGAAGGAAGTATGGAGAACCCTCAAAGAACTTAAGCTAGACCTCCCATTTGATCCTGCAGTCCCATTACTGGGCATCTACCCAGAAGGAAAAAAAATCTTTTTTATGATAAGGACACTTGCACTAGACTGTTTATTGCAGCTCAGTTTACAATTGGCAAAATGTGGAAATAGCCTAAATGCCCACTAATCCAGGAATGGATTGACAAGCTGTAGTATATGTACACCTTGGAATACTATTCAGCCATTTAAAAAATGGAGACTTTACGGCCTTTGTATTAACCTGGATGGGAGTGGAACACATTATTCTTAGTAAAGCATCGCAAGAATGGAGAAGCATGAATCCTATGTACTGAATTTTGATATGAGGACAATTAATGACACGGTAGGGGAAGGGGAGAGCAAAAAGAGAAAGGAGAGGTGGGGAAAGGAAGAGCAGAGAGGGAAGGAAGGAGGAGGGTGGGGTGATTGTAAGAGGGACTTTACCTAACAAAAGCAATCAGTGTAACCTGGTTTCTTGTACCCTCAGTGAATCCCCAATATTAAATTAAAAAAAAAATTAGGATTCCAAACCATTATCATCTAATTGCCCATGGACTTTTCCAAGGTATATTGGTAGAATATGTATAATATGGGATTTTATGCAAAATTTCAAGCTATCATGCAACTTGTTAAAATTATAATTAAAGAGGAAGAATTGTGTCCTACCTCCTTTACATGTTGTGCATTGTTGTAGTCCAAACATGCCAAACCTTTGATTACTTAGCTTAACTGTATAGCCTTGAACTTCATGACACTATGAATTTTGCCATATTCATAGGAAAGCTGTTCTGTGTGAAATAGCTCAGAGTTGTACATACTACATGTGAATATTATGGTAACTTCAAGAAATGTCTGTATTGTATTTGAAGACTGCCCTAAATCTGAAGTTTGAACCTATGTATTTCAATTTGTATGCTGAGAAGTACTGAATTAATATAAATTTTTTTTGTTATAATATTGTAATCTCAGTTCAGAATTTAACTGAAAATATAAACCCAAGTCCTTTCTATATAGTAAATTGAACTGTAAAGGTTAAAAAAAAAAAAAAAAAAAGGACATTCATTGAAAGATACCAACTGCCTAAACTGCTGCAAAGAGAAATAGAAAATCTGGATAGGCCTATGTTGTATGTTGAATTATGTCTGCCAGAAGGGTATGTTGAGTCCTAACTCCTGGTACCTGAGGTATCACCTTACTTGGAAATATGTAGTAGTCCCCCATGTCTGAGGGGGAATATGTTCTAAGATTTTCAGAGGCCGCCTGAAACCACTGATGGTACTGAACCTTGTATGTACTATATTTTTCCTATATATACATACCTATAATAAAGTTTGATTTCTAAACTAGGCACAGTGAGAGATCTCTGTGGGACTATGGTAAACTCTGCAGATGCAGTCAAGTTACGATGAAGACCTGTTGGATTGAAGTGGGTTCTAAATCAATGACCAGTGTCCTTATCAGGAGAGAGAGAGTTGGAGACACAGACACACACATAGGGAAGAAGATGGTGTAAGGATGGAGGCAGAAATTGGAGTTAAGCTGCTGCAAGCCTAGGAATGCCAAGGATTGTCAGCAACCAATAGAAGCTAGGAAGAGGCAAGAAAGGACTCTTCCCTGGAGCCTTTAGAAGGAGAATTGCCCTATGATATCTTAATGTTGGATTTTGGACTCCATACCTATGAGAGAATAAATCTCTGCTGTTTTAAGCCATGTAGCTTGTGATAATATGTTAGAACAGCCCTAGGAAACTAACACAACTTAAAACAAGTAAAGAGATTGTTCTAGTAATTTATAAACTTTCATCACAGAAAAGCCCATGACCAAGTATGTCTGTTGGTAATTTCTATTAGATATTTAATACCAGTTCTTTGCAGACTTTTCCCAAGTATAGAAGGAGGAGGAAGATTTCCCCATTTTGTGAGGCTAGTATTATTTATAACAAAACCAAAGGAAAGTATCACAAGAAAACTAGAGTAAACCAGTATTACTTATGAATACCAACACAAAAAATCCTGAACAAAACATTAGTCAACCAACTTCAGCAATATATAAAAAGTATTACACATATACCATGACCAACTGTAATTTATCCTAGGACAAAGTAGGCTTAACACCCCAAATCAACCGGTTTAATACAGTGTATTAATAAGATAAATGGCAGAAACCACACTACCATCTCTGTAGATGCCCTCTGAGAGCATTTGGCCAAATCCAATACACTTAAGTAAAAACACCCAAAAAACTAGGACTAGCACTGGACTTCTTCAACCTGAGCTGCATAAACACACAACAATTAGAATCAGACTTAGTATTAAAAGACTGAATAGCTTCTCCCTAAAGTCAGAAACAAGACAGGGATGTCTACTCTTACCACATAGATGTTCAGTGTTGGACAGGAGGTTTTAGCCAAGAAAGTTAGGCAATAAAAAGAAACCAAAGTAATCTAGATTACAAATTGTGTTTACAGATGATATGTTATTGTATATAGGAAGTCCTGAGGAAACTACGAAACACTATTAAGTTTAGCAAGGTTCAGAATACCACATCATTTTTTAAAAGATCATTTGTTTCTGTATGCTAGCAATGAACAACATGAACATGAAATGGAACAAGAAAACAATTCCATTTACTGCAGAAATTAAGAAAACACTATTACAGTAACATCAAAAAGAATAAAAAGCTTAGGAATAAATTTAATGGAAGAAATATAAAATTTATTCTCTATAACTTACAAAATTACAAAACATTATTGAGAGAAAATAAATATCCCATGTTCATGGATCAGAAGACTTTAATATTGATGAGATAAACAAATTCAGTGCATTATCTATCAGAATTCTAGCTAATTTTTTTGCAAAGATTAACAAGCTGATCCTAAGATTCATGTCAAAATTAAGGCACCCCAAATAGCCGAAATAATCTTATAAAAGAGAACAAATTAGGAGGATTCACATTACCCGACTTCAAAATTTACTGAAAAACTACGTGATTCAACATAATGTGGTGCTGTTACAAGGATAGGTGTGTAGATCAGTGGAATAAAATTCAGTGTCCAGAAGTAAAATGTATAACCAGTGACTTTTGATAAGAGTTCCAAAACAGTTATCTGGGGTAAAGAGAGCAAAAAATAGGTACTGAAGCAACCGAGTATCCATATGCAAGAGAATGAGGTTGGACTCTTTTTTTATGCCATACAGAAAAATTAACTTGACATGTAAAAGTAAGCCCTAAAATTATAAAACTCATGGAAGAAAACATGGAAGTAAATCTTCATTCATGACCTTAAGTTAGTCGAGCTTTTGAGATGGCTACACCAAAAGCACAAGGGACAAAAGAAAAAATATATAAATCAGAATTCATTAAAATTAAAATTTTTGTGCTGATATCATCAAGTACCATCAATTAAGTGATAAGAAAGAATGGGAGAAAATATTTGCAAATCATATATATCTAATGAACTTGTATCAGACAACTCAACAATAAGAATATAAATAGCTCAATTTAAAAAAGAAAATGAACAAATGATCTGAATAGACATTTGTCCAGAGAGGGTATCCATATGGCCAGTAGCACATGTTGAGCATCATTCATTATTAGGAAAGTACATCAAAACCATGAAATACCATTTCTCATCTACTAAAATGGATATAATAAAAAAAATACATGTTTATGAGTATGCAGAGAAATTAGAATCCATTGCTGTTGGGAATATAAAATGGTATAACTGTAGGTGCTTTGGTTTAGCACTTCTTCAAAATGTTAAATGTACTTAAAATATGATACAGAAATTCTACTCCTAAGTTTATGTATGACAGATGAACATATATGTTCACACAAAACCTGTAAATATAGTAGCCAAAAAGTATAAATAGCCCAAATATTCATCATCTGATAAATGGATAAATAAATGTATACATTTTTTTTTGGCATAAAAGGACACAAGTACTAATAACTGCTACGTACTACAATGTGGATAAACCCTGAAAACGTTATTCTAAGAGAAGTCAGTCTTCAAAAAACTATATGTTGTATGACTCCCATTTATATGAAATGTCCAGAATAGACATATTTATAGGGATAAAAAGTAGTATAATGGTTGCCTAGAGTTGAAGGAAAGCCAGTAAAATGGGGATTGAATGTTCATGGCACAGGGTTTCTTGTATGAAAATGTTTTAAAATTAGATGATGGTGATGGTGATTCACAACTGTAAAATAGAAACCATTCAGTTTTACATGTGAAATAGGGAGTTGTATGTATGACTTATATTGCAATAGAAGTGTTTAAAAACAAATAGGTGTGACTGTTATTAAGAACCAACTAGAAATGATCTGTGCATTTCAGAGTCCAGGCTAATATAATTAGTAATTGTTTGATTCAAGAAAGAATATGTAGTGCCTGCCTGCTAATAACTGCAAAGTTAGCTGCTTTATGTTGCTTTATCTTAGAGGGTACCCTGAATATTACCTTAAAGGACGTCTAAGTAGAGATATGTTGTTTGATATCTGCCTTTAAATGATTGAAATGTAGGGGTAAGGAGTTAAGTATAGTTTCTGCCACATAATGTCTGATTTTTAAAAACTCACTAACAATGAAATGATACCAAAGTCATATTCAGTTGAAGATTTTATTAAATTTTAATTGTTTCTAGCACCTTTTAGATGTTAAATCAACATAAAAATTGCATTATTTCATTTTATTTATTATTTTTTTTTTGAGACAGAGCCTCAAGCTGTCACCCTCAATAGAGTGCTGTGACATCACAGCTCACAGCAACCTCTCATTCCTGGGCTCAAGCGAGTCTCCTGCCTCCGCCTCCCAAGTAGCTGGGACTACAGGCGCCTGCCACAGTGCCTGGCCATTTTTTGGTTGCAGCCGTCATTGTTATTTGGCCGGCCCAGGCTAGATTCGAACCTGCCAGCTTAGGTGTGTGTAGCTAAGCCTGTTGAGCCACAGGCGCTGAGCTATTATTTTATTTTTTTAAATAATAGCTTCTTTAGCCTATAAAAGAGAATGTTGACAAATACACCTATACTGAAGGTTCTTATGGTTTATAAGACTTAAAATGTTTTGTTAATTTTTTTTAAGAAAGTGCATTTTAATTATTTTTAATGCTGTACTTAACTAGTACTTTCTATATGACTTTGTTTCTACCGAATATAGATTGATTTCTTTAACAAGTTTTTTTATCTTTTTTTTTTCTTTTGAGACAAGGTCCCATTGTGTTGTTTGCATTGGTTTTGAACTCCTAGACTCGTTATCCTCCCATCTCAACCTCATGAGTAGCTAAAATTATAGGCACATTCCACTGTGCCTAGCTAAAAAAATTTTAACAAATTGTATAGCAGATTTACTATATCTTACATAGAAATGTTAAATGACCTTTATTTTAGTTTGAATATGTGAGTTTTTCATATTAAACTCTTTTTTTGCAATATATGTTAAATGTTTCTGTAGAAACCTGGCTACAAATATCAGTGAGCATATTTAAAATTTTTTAGGAAATCATTTCCACGTGGTAATGTTCATTCATTGTGTTACTTATTTCCTTTTCATTGTGCCAAATCATATCCTATTTTCTTAGTGCAATTTTAAGTTTCCCATGATGAAAGTCAATGCATGAATTCATATATTGCAGTGATTTGAAGTAAATTATATCACTAGAACTTAAAGAATACTTAAAAGATGCACTTTGCTTTTCTTTATACTCTTAATTTTCTATTATTGTAAGATATAAGAGTGGAAGTAAATTGAAAGTGTTGTCAACTTAGTCCAGTGTTCCTGCAGTCTGGGAGCAGATGCTATGAATTTTAGGGATGAATTTAGTGCAGCATATTGGAACGTGTCGGTCAGAGAAACTTTTTAATCCACACTTTTTATTGCATAGAGTTGCGAGATTGTGTGTGTGTTGTGCATAGTGACAAAAGAGGTAAAGTGCTTACACTCGGAGCATAACTATTTATTCTGTTTTTCAGTTTTTTTGTTTGTTTGTTTGTTTGAGACAGAGCCTCAAGCTGTCACCCTGGATAGAGTGCTTGTAGCATCACAGCTCACAGCAACCTCCAATTCCTGGGCTCAAGCGAGTCTCTTACCTCCACCTCCCAAGTAGCTGGGACTACAGGCTCCCACCACAATGCCCGGCCATTTCTTGGTTGCAGCCGTCATTATTGTTTGGCGGGCCCAGGCTGGATTCAAACCCACCAGCTCAGGTGTACGTGGCTGGCGCCTTAGCCCGTTGAGCCTTAGCCTTCGAGCCTTAGCCCGAAGGCACTGAGCCTTCAGTTCTTTTTTCTAGTGCTAATTTTTGACCTCTTAAACAGTTTCACAACCCACTAAAGATTTGACAACCATAGTTGTAAAACATGAAGGACAGAATTATGAATCCAAACATACATATATGTGCAAATATATATGTATATACATAGGATGTATTCTCCTCCCACCCCCATGAGCCTTTTAAAAATGTTTGTGTTTTTGGACTGGTGAAAACAGATCTCATACTAGGAGGGCAAACATGATCCTCAAATGAAATTTTGAGGGGTTTTTGTTTGTTTGTTTGTTTGTTTTTAAACTTATAGAAGTATTATGAGCCAGGCACAGGGGCTTATATCTGTAATCCTAGCATATTGGGAGACTTGAGGCAGGAGATTTGGTTGAGGGCAGGAGTTCAAGACCAGCCCGAGTAATGTAGTAAGACCCTGTCTCTATAAAAAATAGAAAAATTAGCTGGATGGTATAGTATGCTTCTTAGGAAGCTGAGGCAGGAGGACCAGGAGTTTGAGGTTGTGGTGAGCTATGATGATGCATTCTAGCCTCAGACACAGAGTGAAGCATGTCTAAATTGAGTTGCCCGTGAAGTATTGATAGAGTATAATAGAACCAATTTATCTGGTTGTTCAAGGAAATTTTCCCTTTGGTAATTAGGGTTTACCTGTGAAGTTTGGACAAAATTTGAAAAACATGGATAAAATCTACCCAAAATGTACGCTTATACTTTTATGGAGATAAGTTTTGTCCTGATTTGAAATTTTAAAATATTGTGATTGTACTACACTTATTTATCTTACTTGCTGTTAGCATTTGTCTTTGATTATACACTTGTGCTTTTTGATGATAGTGAATGAAGAAAGACTTCTGTGCAACTATTTCACCAAATATTTTTGCAGGGACACTTAGTCGGTCTGGATGAACCAGCTTCGGGAGCTGGGCAAGAAGCTCTGCTTAAACAAGAACAAGCAAAAATCATTCGATTCGAGAGACAAGCAGAAGAGTTCCTCAATGCAGTCTTTTATAGAAAAGGTTGGTTTCAGTGAAGATACCTGAGGCTTAATTAGAGTAAAAATGTAGTTATGTCTTAAAATTAGATTTATAAGCATTTGTTTCTCTACTGTTTCACTGAACTTATTTGAATTACTAAAATTAGAGAAATAAACTCACTATACATATAATAAAACTTTCCTCCTACATTTCAGGTGGCATTTAATAGCTTTTTTTTTTGTAGTTTTTTTTTGGCCGGGGCTGGGTTTGAACCCACTACCTCCAGCATATGAGCCACAGGCGCCGCCCAAGCATTTAGTAGCTTTAACCTCTTGAATTTTTTTTAAATTTATCTTTCTCCTTGAAACTTTTGTATATTTACTGTACATGTCTTTGGAAATACAGAAAAGTTCTCCAATCATAGTGTCTTGAGGTTTAGAATTCTTCACAGAGACATTCAGTTCTTTTCCTGTATTCACAAAGCATAATTGTCATCACCCAAGATCTTCAGGAAGCTTCCATTCCTGATCCATTTTAATGAAGAGTCTTTACTTTTAAGAAATCTTTTCTAGACTGGGCACAGTGGTTCACACCTGTAATCCTAGCATTCTTGAGTGGCAGAGGCAGGTGGATTGCTTAAGCTTACAAGTACAAGACTAGCCTGAGCAAGAGTGAAACCCTGTCTCTACTAAAAATGCAAAAACTGAGGCAGAGGATCGCTTGAGCCTAAGAATTTGAGGTTGCAGTGAGCTGTAATGCCACAGCACTCTACCCAGGGTAACAAAGTGAGACTCTTTGAATGAGACTCAGAACTTTTTTTTTTTTTTCTAAAGAGGATTGTACCTCTTAGTTACACTTGTAGTTCCAAGGTAGCGGTTACTATGATAGGTTCTAAACATTTTTCTTTCTTTCTTTCTTTTTTTTTTTGTAAACAGAGTTTGACTCTGTCGTCATCCTGGGTACAGTGCGGTGGCCTCAGAACTTGCCTCAAGCTACCAAGTAGCTGAGACTGTAGGTACCCTTGACAACGCCCAGCTGTTTTTAGTGATGGGATCTCTCTCTCTTTTTCTCAGGCTGGTCTTGAACTCCTGCCTCAGCCTCTCAGGGTGGTCAGATTATAGGCGTGAGCCCAACCATAAAAATTTTTCTACAAACTCCTGACAATCTTGAATATCCTTATTTAATCTTCAGCAGACTCAGTAATTTCATTTTCCTTAACATTGCTTCATATGTTCTAGTTTATACCTCTCATTCCTCTAAAACAGTGGTTCTCAACCTTCCTAATGCTGCAGCCCTTTAATACAGTTCTCGTGGGTCACAGGTTGAGAACCACTGCTCTAGAAGTTCCCTTCTTTCTGAAGTTCAAAGGGTTTAACTCACTGGTTAAAGTCTTAAGTGATTGTTCTAATGTATTTGTTACAGTATCAGGTGAAATGTCACATAAAATTAAGAAATGCACAAATTATTTTCTGTGGCACAGTTTTTTGTAGTTTCTTCTGTTACATCCCTAGGCAAAATTAAGTCAGTATATCCTCTTTTATACTCACTAGCACCCTCTGACCTGAATCTCCCAGCCAAGGCTCCCATGCTCAAAGTACCCTGAATTCCAAATTATGTTCAGAATACTCTTTTTTTGTTTTGTGAATATGTTTTTTGTTAAAATAATTCACGTCTAAAGTATAAATGACCGATAGATCAGTTTTATAAGTGTATTAACCGATATACAGGGCTGTATACAGGGTCATTGGTCTGTTGTATTGTAATAACAAACTTCGTCTCCACGCCTGTAGCTCAAGCGGCTAAGGCACCAGCCACAAACACCTGAGCTGGCGGGTTCAAATCCAGCCTGAGCCCGCCAAACAACAATGATAGCTGCAACCAAAAAAATAGCCAGGCATTGTGGCAGGCGCCTGTAGTTCCAGCTACTTGGGAGGTGGAGGCAGGAGAATCGCTTGAGTCCAGGATTTGGAGGTTGGTGTGATCTGTGATGCCACGGCACTCTACCTAGGGCTGACAGCTTAAGGCTCTGTCTCAAAAAAAAAAAAAAAAAAAAGAAAGAAAGAAAGTAATAGTAAACTTCATTATCTGAAAAGAGGAACTTCTCTCCCTGCTTTATCTGGAGGAATTGCTTTCATCTACTCTATATTTAGGGGTATTAATAAGGTTCCTCAGAGAAATTCTGTCCTCTACTTCTTTACTAGTCCTATCCTTTTGGCATAGAGTAATAACTTGCATTAAAGTTTTTATGAGCTTTTTAATAATTTAAAAATTAAACTTTTGAGCATAACCTTTAGTAGAGAAATTTATCTTGGAATCAGTCACAATAGATTTCGAGAGATAGGAATCTTCTGAAATTGTAAGTTAAGTTTGTTTATTTACTTGGTATGTGCTGGCATGTGAAGGTAGGAAAAAGAACTACTGTGTAAGGAAATGAAAGTTCCTTTCTCTTTGTTTTATGTGTTAATACTGTTATTTTTAGATATTTTATTCAGTCTCTTGGAAAAGTCTCAAAGATGGACATTAGTACTCTTTAAATTAATACTGGAAATGTTCAGTATACAGATATGTGATGAGCACTTTAACCGGAAGAGAATTTTTTTTTTTTTTTTTTTTTTTTTTTTGAGACAGAGCCTCAAGCTGTCACCCTGGATAGAGTACTATGGCATCACAGCTCACAGCAACCTCCAATTCCTGGGCTCAAGCGAGTCTCCTGCCTCTGCCTCCCAAGTAGCTGGGATTACAGGCGCCCGCCTCAACGCCCGGCC
>CAUYON010184252.1:0-17044 GCA_963573935.1 Arctocebus calabarensis | reverse complement strand
CATTCATTCACCTTGCCCCTGGTGGAAGGGACTGTATTCATTTGTTTCCTGGCCAAGGAACCCATACACCTATATATACCCTGAGACTAAAGGCCTAAAGGAGGAGATGGGGAAAGACTGGGAGAGAAACGGAGAGAGCTTGTCTCTCCCCACTAGAATTTTCTCCCTCTAACAGATGCCTTAATGTTTTCTGTATTCTTTTCTTTCTTTTCTGTGAATAAATTCTGTCTTACAAAAAAAAAAAAAAAAAAGAAAGTGAGGTTCAAAAATATTTTTTACCTGTAAAATGGGTAACATTATACAATGTATCTATAGACATGTAAGAATCTAAGGCTTAAAATCTTGAGTAACCAGTGCTACACATTTAATAAGTGGCACAGCTGGGATTTAAATTCAGTTTCGCATGCGCCCAGAGTCCCTGTCTTTTTACTACACATACCACATTCTCCATTCAGGTTTAGATGGTTTTTAAAAAATCTCCAGCCTTTTCACTTAGGCTCTCTGATTTCTTGTTTCTGGATGATAATAAGCAAGCCAAATGTCCCCCGGGGAATTCTTTTCTCCCCAAGGGCTGGAAGAATTAAAAAGAAAACAAAACACCACCGTGCCCTTGAAGCTTCACTAACAATCACAACTATAAATACTGGAGTCAGTGCTGAGAGGATATTATTAACAAATGGCTTAAGAAAGACCTTCAGAGGGTTTGCAGCCACCCACACCATTTGTAAAATCTTAGGGAAGAAACCCGATCCAGTAAATGGTTGGGAGAAAACAAACCCTAGTATCAGAAATATAAAAGGAGGAGGATCATTGCCTTTAGACAATTTGTTTTATTGTGAACAATAAAAATGGTCCAGTTGATTCAACAAAAAATAATCAAAAACAAGGCTATTTTTAAAAAGGCATTTATAGGACTGTGGTTTCATTTCCTTTGCCTTTAGATCTGTAGCCACTCATTCTGAGTAGCAGATGCTGTCAGATAAGGAAGACCACCTGCTTTCCAGGGCATCTCTGCAGCAAATAGCTTTGAGGGAGAGAGAAGAAAGATCACAGAATGAAAAGGAAAGAATTAGAAAGGGGGAGAACGGGAAATTAAGAAGTTGGCTTAATGCACATCTTCTGAATTATTCAACTGCTGAAAAGCCGACAGATTTCTTTTGACACTTGACTGTCTCACTCTGTGTCTATATCCATATTCCACTTTTTAAGGGCCTACTTTAAGAGAATTCTGTCCATCTGCACAGCCCAGCTTTGTGACATATTTATCTTTCTTTGCAAAACGGAGGCATAAAAAATTTATAGAGCATGGGTATTAATTAAATGGTATTTTAGTCCAGAGAAGTTGCCCAGCTTTAAAAAGACTCCTAGGAGTGAATCCTTTGTAAAGAAATGTTCTTTTGGAAATACAAATAGCCCATATTCCCTTGTTGCCTCCCCCACCAACCAAATGACTTGGAGTGTTTGAGTCCAAGATTTCTAAAAGCTTGTTAAACTCTCACTTAAAGCAACAGGTATGACTTTAGCCAATTGAAATTATGACCTCAAAGTCTAATTGTTTAGAGAGAATTGGGTTCCTACATGACAAGGAAAATAAGACATTAAGGAAATTATTCATATAATTTCAACTCAGTCAACATATTCACCTAAAACATACAAATAATAAAAGTAATAACAGGAAAATATTTATAGGTTGGAAGTCTCGGGAAACAATTTCTTCTTGATGAGTTGTTTTATTTTCCATACATTGAAGGTTTTCTTTTTATTTAACACCCAAATATTGTTATTTTAAATTTTAACTGACTTTGAAATCTTTGTCAAATATACATTGCTTTGCCTCCTTAAACAGTATTTATGTAGTTATAATTTGCTCCGTTGATACTTCCAGCAAATACTCCAGAGAATTATTAAACACTATTCTAAACATAATTTGTATTCTTCTTGATGTTTCAAGATCTTCATATCAAGCACAGTGAAATCAGGGGCTGTCACAAGGCACTGCCCTTGGGAAGACAAGAATACTTGCTCTTCTTGTTCTGTGGTAGCAATATCCTCTGTGTTGTTTTAATTCTTATGACTGACTTTCAAAGTCATCTGTTATAGGGCAACCTCTGAAAGTCCCTTTCCCCTTGAAAAGTATTGCTTTTGATAGTCTATGAGCTTGGAAGCCCCAGTAGAATAAAAAGGTGCTAAGTTAGGGCCCCAAAGAGGACCTACTAGGAGTAATATACATGCACTTTTGAGCTCTTCTGAAGTGTAGCTCAATGAGGCAGAAAAAAAGGCAGGCTGAAATAGTTTTCTCTTAGAGATGAATGAAATTCAGGATGCAATATTTGGGATATTGTTATACTCAAAAAATATTTCTTTATCTGAATTCAAATTTAACTGTGTGTTCTATATTTTTATTTGTTAAATCCATCAACTCTAAGAGCTCTAAGAGGTGCTGCTTTCCTGTTTCAGCTTATGTTAGCCATGTAGACTCATGACTGCAATGGTTAAGTAGAGTTGATCCCATCCAGACAGCTCACAAAGAATTCTTTAACCCCAGATATTATGGCAAGAAAGATATTCATTGAAAGAGGACTAAAATCACTTTTTCTATATAGCTAACATGTATAAAAATATATTAATAAACTATAAAGATCTCTCCTCAAAGTTCTATAATAGTATCAATTCCCAGCTTCCTTTTTTTATGCAAACATTTACCCTGCATGGCTGAAGAAAGAGCCTCTGGACGATGCTGGATTATTTTATTTATTTATTTTATTATTTTATTTTCCTAGATTTTACTGATATTCTCAGATGATCTGTGCTAGGGCATGTTTAAAACTATTTGAAGAGTTCTTAGTATCTGTTAATGTAATTGTATAAAATGATTTCAAGAAATAAATCTTTAAATGTTGGTTTTTCTGGGGTATGTAACTTCCTTAAACGCATATGCAGAATGACAATAAGGATTCACATTTACACCCAAGCTAGCTTGTTGCAGTCTTAATCTAATACACTGCCAAGATGCAGAGGTTAGTAGTCTCAACTCTTTGGCAAAAACGTATTTCTATCAGCACAAACTTGAGTGTAATTGTACTGTTGGTATAATAACATTAACAACCCCCTGACACACACACACACACACACACACAAATCAGAGTCATTAAAAATCTAACATATGTGGGTGAGAAGAAACCCTAACTTTGGTGGCACTCATGCCATTTTTAACTTTCTTTTGGGTTATTGAATATCTTCCAAATAAAAAGAATTGACTCAATATCTGATGTCTGGATAAGTACAATGTTTTAGTATTCTAGCAGACCAGATAAATTAGACTAATTCTCTACTTCAATGAGGCCATGTTTTCTGAGATGTTCATGAAAAAAGTGCAGCATTCAAATTTAATCATGAAGAAACAGACAAATTCAAACTGAGAAACAGACCATTCCATGAATAATTGGCCTGTTCTCTTCAAAAGTACCAATGTCAAGAAAGACAAAGTCTTAGGAACTACTAAAGAATTAAGAGATGTGACAGTAAATGCAATGTGTAATCCTGGATTGGAGTCTCAACAAACAGATATAAAGGATTTTACTGAGACAATTGATATTTGAATATAGTCTATGGATTAAATAATAATATTATATCAAGGTTAGATTTTTATGATTTTGAACTGTGTAACTGTAAGAGAATGTGCTTGTCTAAGATAAAGAGTTCAGTGGTTAGAGTTAAGTACATGATTTCGCCAACTTATTTTCAAAATATACATGGAAAGAGAGAGAAGAGAGAAAGAATGGAAGACAGAATGTGAGAAAGAAGAGAGAGAAGGCAAGAGAGAAGCAAATGGGGTAAACTTAATTGATGAATCTGGATCAAAGGTATTCAAGGAATTCTTTATAATGCTATTCTGTATATTTAAAGTTACACCAAAATAAAAAGTTACCCAAAACATAAGGTAGACACCCGTTATCTTAGTAATAACCTCAGACTGTTCTAATAATGTGGAAAAACTATCATATTGGAATTCTGCTAATAGCCCTAATGATTCTGAGATCTCCATGAAGTAAAAACTTAATTTTAATTAAAAGTCCAACAGAAGCCCTATTACTTTAAAACAAAGATGACAACCACATGAAATAGGAAGAGATGTTAGGGCAGCTAAATGAGGGAAAGACTCAGAGGAAAACAAATGATGACCTGTTCTTTGTCATGGTACTGCTGTCCCAACTGCTTAGAATTTACTTTTTTCTAATTCAAAGAAAATAAAGACCCAGTTTATAAAAGCTGTGGGCAAATAATATATCACAAAACTACATTGACTCCCTTTTTAAGACAACTGTATAATGATAAACTCCCAGACAAACTACAGAGATTCAAAAATTTTCTTGAGGGGCGGTGCCTGTGGCTCAGCGAGTAGGGCGTTGGTCCCATGTGCCGAAGGTGGTGGGTTCAAACCCAGCCTCGGCCGAACTGCAAAACAGAAAAATAGCTGGGCGTTGTGGCGGGCGCCTGTAGTCCCAGCTACTCGGGAGGCTGAGGCAAGACAATCGCCTAGGCCCAGGAGTTGGAGGTTGCTGTGAGCAGTGTGATGCCACGGCACTCTACCAAGGGCGATCGAGTGAGACTCTGTCTCCACAAAAAAAAAAAAAAAAATTTTCTTGAAAAGTTCTAAGTATTCTCACCTCTCAATATCTTAAGAAAAGTATCCAAGTCATACATAATAAGAGTGTTTCCTTTTAGCCATCCACAGGTACTAGAGACATACCATTTGCTGCTATAAATTGAACAGGTATAAGATGCCACGAGAGCATGCCGTAAAAATTTGACTTAGTTGAGGGATTCAAGGGAAGTCTTTGAAGAAATTTCAATTGGGTTGGCAGATGGATAAAAGTACATGTTCACCAGGCACATTTCAGGAAGATGAAAAAGTCTATGTAAAGGCCCTGTGGTGAGAAAAGGTATAACACATTTGTTAAAATGAAAACTGACCAGCAAGACTGGAACACACAGAGCAAAGGATTATGATAGGAGATGACTCTGGACCAGTGGCCAGACCACACAGAATCTTGCAGGTTATGTTAATGATTTTGATCATTTGAACAAGAGTGAGGAAAAGGACATGATCAGGTAAGTTTAAGTACAGTATGTACATGTTTGGGAGAAGTAACGACAGAGAAAAATAGGAAAGCTTTTTAACAATGCTAAGATGAACAAAAGAAAAAAATACCAAAATTGTGTTTGTATGAGGGTATCTAGAACCAAGAAGATACAAGAAGAGGGTAAAAGAATTGCATGAGAAAAAAAAATGGATGATGTCTCAGGGACACCTGTGCTCTAACTTTAAGAAGAGAGAAGGTTTGAACATGAGAACAAGAACAAAACTTGCCCTGAAACTTCCAGGAGCCTGTGAGAGTCAAGTTTTAGAATTTCATTCTTTGTGATCAATCTCCGAAATACTTACAATGTTGAGTGGTCTCAAATCACCAATATGGATATGGTTCCACTCATGATGTGCCATCCAGGAAAACTGTGGATGTCAAGGGAACAAAGAGCATGGCTGTTAAAACCAAGGGACATGAGAAAACACATTTCAATGTTGTTCTAGCCTATTGTGCAGATGGGACAAAGTTACCACCTATGATCATCTTTACAAGAAAAATGTTTCTGACTAAGTGTGGTGGCTCACACCTGTAATCCTAGCACTCTGGGAGTCCCAGGCAGGCGGATCACCTGAGCTCAGGGATTTGAGGCCAGCTTGAGCAAGAATGAGACCCCGTCTCTACCAAAAATAGAAATACTTGTGATACTTAACTGAGAAGAATGTGATTCAACTTCATCCAGGTAAACACAAAAGATTTGAAGTGCAAACATCCAATGTACTCCATAGTAATATGAAGCCAGTAGCCTATTTAATTCACACCCACATAGGAGAAAAACTCATTTCGATTCAAGTTGGGGGGAAAGAGAAAGGGAGAAGGGAGAATGAGGGAAGGAGAGAGGAGGAGGGCACTTGGGGTGCTCCCACTGAATGGGCACAGTGTAGAGGTGTATGGCACACTTTTTGGGCACACAAGAGGGACTTTACCTAACAAATTCAAATATTGTGACTTGGTTGTTTATAGCCTCCCATTAACTTGAAATTAAAAAATAAAATAAACAAAAAATAGAAAAACTATTTGGGCATTGTGGTGGGCACCTGTAGTCCCAGCTACTCTGGAGGCTGAGGCAAGAGGAGTGTTCAAGTCCAAGAGTTGAAAATTGCTGTGAGCTATAACAGTACGGCACTCTAATGAGGGCGACAGAGTAAGACTCTGTCTCAAAGAAAAAGAAATGTTTCCAAAAGAAAAAATTCCAAATGGAGTTACTGTCCAAGTGAATAAAAAAGGATGCATGAATGAAGAAGACATAAGAATCTGATTTAACAAAGTCTGGTCACGAAGGCTGGAGGATTACTTAAATAACCAGCTTTGCTTGTTTTTGATCTCTTCAAAGCCCATGTTAGACAAAGTGAAAAAGCAATCACAGCAGCCTTGAAAACCCAACTTGCTGTGATACCTGATGGGCTAACCAGACAACTGCAACCTCTTGTTGTGTCAGTAAACAAGCTTTTTAAGGCTGTAATGAAAAAGAGTAGACGTCGTGGATGCAGCCAACTGGTAATGATTTAACACCTACAGGCAGAATCAAGAAAGCACCCATCGTCCAGGTTTGTGATTGGGTCCTAAGATCATAGAACAGTGTCAAGAAGCAAGTGGTTGTGAAATCATTAAAAAAAAAAAAAAAAGCAGTATAAGTAATTCTGTGCTTGGAAATGAGGTCTATGAAATTTACTGGGATGAGGAAAGTGACTCCTCAGAAGACACCAGTAATGTAGACATTGAAGAAGATGATGCTTGTGATATTAACAGTGATGAATAGCTCTTGACCTTCTATGATGTGTAAATATTGTAAATTTGTTACTGGAACATAAAATTTCTAGTATCTTGTATCTATTCCTGTGTTTTATAATTATTAGATAACATTTCTTGTACAATAATGTTAAATAAATGATAAACTCCTTTAAGATAAACAGCAAGTACCTAAATATAAACAAATAAAATATTGAATTAAAAAATTAAAGCAAAAGATATTTTTCCTGAAAGTTTGAGTCAAAAATGTAGGTGTGCATTATACATGGCAATATATGGTATGTCATTTCATTTGGATTATAAGAAATTCTTGCCATATGTAAATTTTTACTTTATATTTTAATTTTCCATAAAATATTGCTTATAGTATCAAATGGTTTAGTATTCTTCCTTTTATAGCACTTGTCAGATAATACCACATGTAACTGGCTATTTCAAAAATTTTTTTATTATAAAATAAAAATATTCAAACAGAAAAGTGCATACATTTGTACGTACAGTTTAACAAATTATCCTAAAGCAATACTTGCATTATTGCAATACATGTCAAGAAATAGAAGATTGCTGGCACTCCAAACACACCCAAGTGTCCTTTCCAGATCACAGTTCTCTCTCGCCTAAAGTAGCCACTATTTTGATTTCTATGATAATAATTTAGTTTCTTTTCTTTATATTTTTACCACCAATCTATGCATCTCTAAATAATACTGTTCAGTTGCCTTGGGGATTTTTTATATTTATAGAAATGGAATTATGCTAATGCATTATTTTGTTCTTGCTTTTTTAAAACTCAACATTATATTTGTAAGATTTATCCATATTGTTTTATGTATATGAAGTTTTATTTCTTTTGTTTTTTATAGACAGGGTCTTAGGGGCTCTGTTGCCAAGCTGGAGTATTCACAGTAGCCTTGAACTCCTATTTTCAAGTGATCCTCCCACCTCAGCCTCCCTAGTATCTGGGACTACAGGTGCCCACCATTACACCCAGCTAATTTTTTTTTCCCTTGTAGAGATGGTATCTTGCTATGTTGCTCAGGCTGGTCTCAAACTTCTGCCCTCAAGCAATTCTCCTGCCTGGGCTTCCCAAAGTGGTAGGATTATAGATGTGAACCACCACAGCTGGTCAAGTTTTCTTATATTGTCTGTCTCTCCCAGTGGACTCTCAGCATTGTGTCCCTTCTATTCTTTGTCATATTCCAACTACTTCCTAGTAAGTGCTCAAAATTATTTGTTAGGAAAACTGAAACCTATCTGTACCTTCACAACTTACTGCCCACATTCACATGATCTTATTATGCCACTGTCTTTATAATGTGGCTTTGTTATTCCTAGAAAATCTTGCCTAGAAAGATAAAACTTGCAAAATAATTCTATTGTTTTTCAGAAACTTCCTTAACAAAAACATTTAAATGAATATTAAATAGTCCAATTCCTCGATCAATAATATCAAACAAAAACTGCCTACTCTCTAAGATTCTTTGAACCACTTAGCTCTAAATCTTGGCATTGTCATATCCACCAATATTAAACTATTATAATTCTTACCCATCCTAATCAAGTCCCCATATTGAAAGACTTGTCTTAAACAAGACTCTAAAACTCAAAAGGTGTCTCAGTTTTGCCTTCTGCTTCTGAAAGGCCCTAAGACTTTGTCAAGGTACTGGATAGCAATTACATAAGTATTTGCCTTACCACTACTTATGACTATTACTATGGCAAGAATAAATTCAACTTTGTCTTTTTAACAGGTTGTTTTGAGGATATTTTCAGGGAACCATCATTGTACATTTGACAGAGCTCATAAATGAACCAAAGAAACCACAGTCAGAACTTTCATGTTAGAAAGGCTGTGTTTCTGGCACTACCCAGGATTCCTGCTAACTGCTAAAGCATGCAGCACTTTGGAAAGAATAACAGAGACAGCCAAAGTCTTCCATGGAAGTCAATTTATAAAGTTCTTACACTTAAGGATTCTGCTTTATGCAAGGGCAAGAAAAGTCTGAGAACAGATCCTCAGAACAAGGTATGAGTGATTCTTAGCAAGAGTTACAAACAGACCTTCAAAATAATACTTCTTAGCCCACACCTTATGCTTTCTAAAAAACAGTGAAGGGAATATTTCCAGTGTGTCTGTATAAATATGTGTCACGTCTAACAAACTTACCCTGCCTCGAGTACACTGAACTGAGAAGTTGGAGTTCCACTCATTAAAAGTGGTAGAGGCTTTAGAGTTTCCCTTGGTTTCCAACATTGCTACTATCAAAGATGCCTCACTCTCAAGGAGTCACCTCAGGATCAAAATCCTGCAGTTTCCATCGACTTAGGGATGATGTGAATTTCTTTTGCATGTGAGAGCGACGTGAGTCTTTAGGGACCTTTGGTTGGATGAATAATGAACCCCAACACAAATTATAATGTTATCTTATATGGCAAAAAGAACTTTACTGATATGATGAAATTAGGGATTTTGAGATAGTGAGATCACCCTAGACCATCTAGCTGGCCTAATAGAATCACAATGATCTTGTAAGAGAGAAGCAGCAGATCAAGAGGAGAGGATGACGCAATGATGTAGGAAAAGGCTGGTGTGTTGTCCTCTCAAGATGGAAGACAGGACCCTCAGTCAAGGGAGACAAGAGGCTGAGAAGGGTAAGAAAACAGATTCTCCCTCAGAGCTTTCAGAAGGAAGCAGCCATGCTAACACAGTACCCTGAACCCACTGAAACTGATTTTGACTTCTGACCTTCAGAGGTGTAGAAAATAAATTTGTTTTGTTTTAGGCCATTAAATCTGTGGCGATTTGTGCTAGCAGCCAGAGGAAAATAATGGAGACATTATACTACAGTTCCACTAACTAAACTAAGACACTATATTAGTTTTCTTTTGTTTTATAACATTACTACAAGATTTTAAATACACATTTATTATCTCTATTTTCACAGATAAAAAATTCAGGACCAACTTATCTGGGTGCTCTGTTCAGGATCTTACCATGCTGTGATCAAGGTATTGTCTGGGGCTAGAGTCTCATGTGTGCCTTGGGATTGTCTTTTAAGGTTGGGAGTTTGTTAGCAATATTCATTTTCTTATAGCTGTAGGACTTAGTGTTTTGGAAAAAAAGTGTCTCTGACTTCTTCCATCTCTGACCTCTAGACCCTATTATTAAAGACCTCATTTGATTAAGTCAGGCCCATTCAGGATAATCTCTTAATTAGTTCAAAAGTTGGCTGATTTGGTACCTTAATTACATCTTCAAAATCTTTTCACCTTTCCCATATTACATAACCTAATCATGGACATTGCCTTCTATTCATAGATCCAGAGAAATATGGGGGGAATATTGGGGGCAGTCTAGTAATTCTGCCTACAACAAACACATAAAATGTCATTTAATGTAGCATTTTGATATTTTTAGTGAAGGGTAATATTATACATTTAACTTCTATAGGTTTAAAGTCTCATTTACCAATCCTTTTCCTTTCCATAAACTCTTAGGATCCTAAACTAAAATTTTCATACTTATAGGAAATCTAATTGAGGAAATTAGATATATATACACACACACACAACACACATATATATAGAGAGAGAATATATGTATATATACAGAATGCTAATAAAATAAAAACATCATATACATATATAGCCTTACAGAGAAAATTATTGTTTTACAAATTAGGAATATTAGTGAAAAACAAATTGAGTTATCTAGAATTACGAAATAAGCAACCCAGTGGAAGCCTGGCATCAAGGTCTCAAGAAGTCTCATTGAAGTTCTACCAATTGAACCATAATATATTCAGTATTTGCTTCTCAAGAAAACACATTATAACCTCAGTATTAGAATTCAAATTGATACCCCATTAATGTCAATACTTTCCAGCAGGAGACTATAGTACACGTCCTCACAAATGCTGCTGTTTTCCCTTCATACTGCCAGGGAAGCTTTAATTTTCTATCCATAAAGCCCTAATGCCCTGTTCTTATTGCTTTGTACGTATCCTTAAGACACTGACATGGCCTCGTTGCTCAAGGCACACATACTATTTATAAGGCTCATATTCTTGCCATGTAATCATGGAGTCAAAGAATTTATTATTGATTTCATTCAGGTCAATGAATGGTTTTGTAGGCAACCATGTTGCAGCTACAATTTGGCAGTCATGGCCAGTAGCCCCATGGGAATCATTGGAAGGAAGGAAAGATGGAAGGATGGAAAAAAGGAAGGATGGAAGGAAGGGAGAAAAACTGAAAGAAGGAAGGAAAAAAGGAAGAAAAGAGGAAAGGACAGAGGGAGAAGGGGAGAAAGGGAATGTGTATTTTTATTTTGTACTTCCTTCATTCAAGGTTCCTTCTGGTAGAAGCCACAGTCAATATAGATCATTATTATCAGTATGCTTCCCCTCCAGCTTTGGTAAGGACCTATTAATAATAGGATTATAATTTTCTCTAACATTCCAAATTGCAAATAATGCTTCTATTTTTCTGTTCTCATTTGCCTTCTCTTGGACATGAGAATTTCAACTGCAGTAGATAAAACCATAGGACAGAAGCTTAGGGGCTATGGCTTCTAGTCCCAACTTTGTCTCTATTAAGTTATGTAATACTGACAAATTACTCTGAGCCTGGTTTCTGCAGGAAAGAAATAACAGAAAATTTGTAAGCTCAATCCAGCTCTAAAGTTCTATGATTTTCTGTTGAACTAAATTCAAATGAAATTCCATATCATTTTATGAAGCATTTTTTCATGTCACTACTTTGGTATTACTACATTTATTGCTTTTTAATAGCCTAAAAACAACTCATATTAACAATAACAGCAAAATAGAAATGAAATCAGGAAAAGAAATAATGATAAAACTGCCATCCAGTGACCACTTAGTATATGCCTGGCACCAAACTAAGTGCTGCACACATTTTATTTAGTCCTCTGAAAGGATTATTACCTCCATTCTACAGATGAGGAACTGGGGGCTTAAGATGGTTAGATGACACCCCCACGATCATACTATTAAGCTAGTCATCAGCAAAGCTGACCTTTGAACCTGCATCACCAGACCCTGAAGACTGAACTTTCAAGCTTTAGGCTCTCCATCACCACCCAGCCCCTCACTTGTGGACAGCCAATCAAGCCCAACACTGTGAGACTGTGGAATAACTCCTTCTACAAGTGTGCTCCAAAAAGGGCATGGACTATGGTTCACATCCTCCCTCCCATATCCTTTGTGAATAACTTGTAGGTATGGGCTCACTCATTTCTACTTTTAAATACAGTAGAAACTCCATAGTTGACCACCTTCTCAAGTTGACCCAATTCTCATAGACCAGACACGCACCACATGTACATATCAGTACAGTAGGCCTAGTTCCTTATGTTGACCACCGCCATATGTTTAACAATTTGTTACACTCCTGTGAACTTACAGAGGTTCTACTGCATTCTACTCCCTAGAGTCTGACCCACATCCCCAGCAGCCTTCCCCCATGGCTTTAAGAATCATGGGAGGTAGAAAGTAGATTTTTCTCTGGAAAATCTGGAAGACTATTTGCACTACTGCATTTCAAAATATTCTCTTTTACTAGTATGTAACTGTTGGCAGGAATTTACCTATATTTCCCCTCATTTTAAAAGAAATTATTATAAAGTCTATACAGTCTGCCCTCGATATCCACGCAGAACTAGTTCCAGCACCCCCCACCGATACCAAAGTCTGAGGATGTTCAAGTTCCTGATATAAAATGGTGCAGTATTTGCATATTATCTACACACATCCCCCCTGTACTTTAAATCATCCTTAGATTACTTATAATATGTAGTACAATGTAAGCATTATGTAAATAGTTGTCATAATGTATTGTGCAGGGAATAATAACAAGGAAAAAAGGCTGTACACGTTTGGCACAGATGAAACCATCTATCTTTTTTTCCTGAATATTTTTGATCTACATTTGGTTGAATATCTGGATTTGGAACTTGTAGATGCAGAGGGCCAACTGTACATGACACATAAAAATTTAAGACAGAGCAAAAGGATAAAAGCAAAGTGTTCCTTATAATTTAATAGTTGGATAAGCATTATCATTTTCATTTCCTAGGTGATAAAAAACAAAAGAGAGTCATCGAGATTGTAAGAGTCACCCAGCTACTTAGTGTGGTAGGAATGGGATTGACAGCCAGTTTCTTGACTCTCCTGGTGTGGTGCTTTTTCTATTGCTAGGTAGTTTTAATTAAAGACAGAACACAAACAGACCGGGGGAGAATCCACATAGCGATGGATGCAGAGACTGAAGGAGGCAGAGTGTAACTGCCAGCCAAGGAATGCCAGGGACTGCCAGCAGCCAGAAAGAGGCCTGGGAGAATTCACCTCTACAGGTTTAAAAGGGAGCATGATCCTGTTGTGACATCTCGATTTGGGGTTTCTAGATTCCAGAACTGTGAGAAAATTAATTTCTTTTGTTTTAGGACACTGCGTCTCTGATACTTCGTTAGGGCAGCCATAGGAAACCGTACATGAAGCCAAACGGGACATTCTGGGGTGGTGCATGGGAGCCACCAATGGTAAAGAAAAGTACAAGGAGGTTAGATTGATTCCTTATCTTAGCTATTGTGAATGATGCAGCAAGAACATGTGAGTGCTAGGGAATGGCTAAATAAAACGTGGTGTGGTGTGTATATAGTGGAATATTATTCTACTGTAAAAGAAGATCCTGTCATTTGCCTCAACACAGACAGATCTGGAGGACCTTATGCCAAGTGACATAAACCAGACACAGAAAGAAAAATATTGCATAATCTCACCTACAAGTGGAATCTTTAAAAATCATGTCAGATATACAGAAAGAGAAGAAAACAGTGGTTACCAAGGGCGGGGTGACTGGGGAGCAGAAAATGGGGAGATGTAGGTAAAGAACCAGGACACAAAATAGCAGACCTATAGGATGAACAAATCTAAAGATCTCATGCACAACATGAGGACCAATTAATAAAACTGTTAAGGATTCACATGTGAAATATGCAGATTTTAGTGGCTTTTACACAAAAATAAAAGTAATCATGTGAGATGGTAGATATAGGTACTCTTTCACTATCAATATGTACCCCATAATATCTTATTGCAAAGCTCAAATCTACACAATGAAATTTATTTTTAAAAAAATACAATGCAATTTTTTTAAAGAATGTAGTTGGAATTTCAAGGACAATAGTGTTCTACTGCACAACTGATTCCCCACAATATAGCGCCCAAGGGAAGATGAGTTTTCAGTTGGGAACTTCCTGCCTCCTGGTTGCCCCAGCCTTCCGGGGAGCTAATAGATGGGATGAAGCTCTGAAGTGCCTCGAGGGTCTTCTCCTAAGCCTGACCAGAGGGACTGATGATGCTTTGACACCTGGGAATCAACAGACATCTTTTACAGCTTAAGACCTTAGGAGAGGCAGAGACCTCTGTTTACCTGGGAAAACGTTTAAGAACCTGTAATAGTTGAAAACTTAACTTCTATGAGTCCCAAGTCAGCGCTGCTAATCCTTGCTGATGCCTTGTGTTTGTTTCTTTTCCAATAATCCATGCTGTGAAAAACCACAGGGAGATTTTTTCTGCCCATTCTATTTATAAAACATCCCTTCCCAAGTGCCAGCAATGTAAGATATCACAGGTGCAAGAACTGAGTTAGAACTGGAAGTTGGGCCTCAACAAAGGGCACATGCAGGGAATGTACAAATGCTGGTTGGGCGGTAGGGGTGCTCTGTGGCACTGACTCACGTTGGATCTGCCAGTAGCATCTGAGGGAAAAGGTGTTATTAGCCTGTAGGTGGCCTCCGTACTCACCAGAGCAATGAAGGGAATTCCCAGAGGCCTCTGGGCACCAGACCAGCTCCACCAGGCCTGTGTTTACCACAGTTGCAGCAGGAAGTGTGAACGGCTCTGAGCAGAGCCTCCCTGTGAGATGCCTGTACTGCAATTAAAGGGCTCCCTACTATTTCCAGCGTCCCCTTGCCAGAGCAGGTGCTAGAGAAGCCAACTGGAATGGCAGCATCCGAGCAGTGCTCAGCCGAGACAGTCCCACCTGCCACGGAGCCTGGCTCCTGGGTCGGCACAGCTTGCCAGGGCTTCTAGGCCATCTCCCTCAACCCCCACCTGTGTGTATCTCCCCACTGGCTGAAGTAATCTGAAACCAGTACAAAAACAAGGCAATAATGTGTATCTTTTCATCCTGCTACCCTTCCACTATTCAGAAATAGACTTCAAAAATCATGGCTGTGTGAAATCCACAAAATCCCCCCAGGTAGACTATGCCCGTGTAGAACCCTCATGCCCACCTTCAGCCTGTGTTCAGCCGCCCCCTCAGCTCTGACCTGCCACCCTCTCTGCTCTGCTCCTAGCTGCGCTTTGACCTTCCACAGCCGCCTATCCAGGTTGCCCCAACCTTAAGACTCTTTATTGCAAAGATCTCTCCCCATCCCCAGTTCTCACCAAAAAGCATTCTCTATGGCAGCCTTGGGTTAACACTCAGGAAGAAAACAACAGGGAGAGATAGAGAATGAAGAATGGCGTATTCTTTCTAACAAGCTTCACAGTTATACTCCTAGAGTATTCTGTCTTATGGTGACTCCAAAAGCTATTGCACCCTAACCCCTGGAACATGTGAATGTAACCTTAGTTAGAAAATGGGGTTTTGCCAATGTTATCAAATTGAGTTCATCCTGATGAGCCAGGTGGGCCCTAAGTCTAATGACAGATGTTCTTATGAGAGTCAGAAGAGGGGAAAACACAGGGACGTTAGAATTAGGCACCCACAGCCCAGGGACGTCTGGAGCCTCCAGAAGCTGGAAGAGACGAGGAAGAGTCAGACCCAGGCTGGCTCACTGGTTTTGGATTTCTAGCCTTCAGAACTCTAAGAAAATTAAATGATGTCTTCTTAAGCCAAAAACTTTAGGGTAATTTGTTGTGATGGACCTGGGAAACTGTACACTTGTTAATTGAAGCCTCTTGGGTATGATTTGAGGTGAATGTGGCAGGCGGACAGGGCAGAGTATCATGATAGACAACACTGGATTGAAAGTCAAATGAAAGTCAAGTGAGTTTAATAAAAAGAAAAAAAGCACACAGCCATGCAACTACCTCCCAAATGCAAACATGCTTCGCAGTTACTTCTCCTGCAACGTTCTATGGGAGCATACACACATACATGCTTTGCTTTTTCTTTTGTTTAACTAAACTAGGATGATACAATTATGTTTTGCCACTTATTTTTTCTAGTTTATGTCATAGACACATTACACACTGGCCACAAAAAATTTTCCTCATCTTCTGAATGGCTGGAGTATCTGCGATTTGTTTAACCCCTCCCTAGGGAAGGACATTTAGTTTGTTTCAAGTGTTTTGCTATTTGGAAAAATGGAACAATGACAGCAGCCTACATATATCTTCATGTACTTGGCAAGCACAGCATATCTGTGAGATAAATTTTAAAAACTGGAACCCATACGTCCATCAAGGGCACAGCCTTCCAATCACCTTCCAAAAGGACTGTACCTAGGTTTGCCATCACAGGGTCTAAGAGGACCCATTGCCCCCCATCAATGACCTCACCAAATGTTGTCAACAATTTTTTCTTTTTTTTTTTTAAATAAAGACAGAGTCTCACTTTATCGCCCTCGGTAGAGTGCCGTGGCATCATACAGCTCACAGCAACCTCCAGCTCTTGTGCTTAGGTGATTCTCTTGCCTCAGCCTCCCAAGTAGCTGGGACTATAGGCACCTGCCACAACACCCGGCTATTTTTCTGGGGTTTTTTTTTTGCAGTTCAGCCGAGGTTGGCTTTAAACCCACCACCTTTGGTATATGGAGCTGGCACCCTACTCGATGAGCCACAGGCGCCGCCCTGTTGTCAACAATTTTATTTTATTTTATTATTTTTTTTTTTTTGCATTATGCTTCTTTATTTTTATAACCAGAGTTCACTGTACTCATTTCTTCAAGTTACTCTGTCATTGTATTTTTGTGCCAATTTTTTTTTAATTGAATCATAGTTGTGTACATTAGTTCAACCATGGGGTACAGTGTGGGGACTTCACATGCAATCTGAGATATTTTATCAACCTGATTGACATACCATTCATGATATTTTCTCGTTTACTATATGAAAACA
>CAUYON010184242.1:0-11178 GCA_963573935.1 Arctocebus calabarensis | reverse complement strand
TCACACAAGTAACTTCTTGTTGAAGACTGAGAAAACCAGCATTACTGTGATGTTTCTGAATGCTACCAAACAGCCTTACATGTCTGCAGTCATTAAGAGAACTATTTATTAAATTGTACGAAACATTAAAGTGGTCCAGTTTTACAAGTTGGTCTTTTATTGGGGGATCCAGGTAAACTCCATGTTCGTGAAACTGAATGACTGAAAAAGCAAATATACAACTGTCATACCTCATCAGTATCTGCATCAATGAATGGGTATTCAGCAATGCAGATCTGTTATTTTTGGAAAACACAGCAATATAATCGAAAATACCTTTTAAATAGGTTATTTATTATGGGGCCCTAGGCTAAGAAACTCCCATGTCCCAGACCAGATATGAAATCTCTTCTACTGCATTATTCATCATTAAACCTAAAAACCTGTGGCATTAACACAGGGTAATGTTTAAGTTTATAAAGTATTTAAAAGTGTGGGCAGCGCCTGTGGCTCAGTGCATATGGTACCGGCCCCATATACCAAGGATGGCAGGTTCAAACCCGACCCCAGCCAAACTGCAACAAAAAAATAGCAGGGCATTGTGGCAGACGCCTGTAGTCCCAGCTACTCGGGAGGCTGAGGCAAGAGAATTGCCTAAGCCAAGAGCTGGAGATGGTTGTGAGCTGTGATGCCATGGCACTCTACCAAGGGCGACAAAGTGAGACTCTGTCTCCAGGGGAAAAAAAGTGAGTGAAGGCATAGTTTATTAAGTGGAAAGAGTTCAGAATTCTTAGACAAATCTCACGTGTGGTTAATCTGTAACTTCTGAGTACACTCACTAAGTCAATGAATGAGGCTTCTAAACATGCTTTTCCCTTCATGCACCATACAGTGATACCGGCTTGGGATAATAGTTTCTATTTGTAACATGAAAAAGTTAGAAAAGTTATATTAAAATGTCTATTTGCTTTGCAGTTTCTACATTCTGAACTTCAGAATGGTACTAAAAACTGGTTTAAGCAGTTCCAGCTTAGTATTAAATAGGAAAAAAATACAGTGATATCCTGAAGACAATTACTTAGCTGATAAAAATAGATCATGTTCTAGGGTTGTGATTTGGTCAAACCATTTTTGTGACCTGTATTATACCTTTATGGCTTTGACCTTCATGGTATCTATATATTACATTAATCTATAATCACCACATTGTTTTAAATTCTGTTTATTTTTTGAAGTCTGTCTGCAAAGTACAACCAATGTGATTAATTGTGCCTTTAACAAAATCATTCGATAGCTAAAATTTGTTATCTGAACACATCTTCATGAACAAAATTGGGGGAAAAAATTTAACACAGATGAGGAAACAATCACAAAATGTAGGTTTGATTACTATTTAAAACTTCAAAAAAAAACTACAAGAAAACAAAAGTATTTCAGTTAAGACTTACATTTGTGAATAATATTTTTTCTAAATTCTATAAGTTTTGGAACACATACAGACACTTAGGAAAAGAAAAGTTTGTTCTTGGGAATGACATTGAGTATTATATAACCACTTGACAGAAGTTGAAGCTTTCATACAAATGGATTTTAACAAATGATTTTGTCACTAATAAAAATATGTAACATTAATGACAAGTTCTGGAAAGTAAAAAAAATTGATTTCAAGTAAATTGCTGGACACTACAGCAGTGTAGTTCGCTTGTTTTTTGGGACAAAAATGAAGCAAATTTACTATCTTATACAAAAAAAGCTTGATACTAAGTATGAAAACATAAAGATAACATTTGTAACTAGTCACACCCATGAAAGACTAGATCACACCTGAAACACCATATTGCTAGTGGACAAAGCAGAAATTTGTTTCTAAAATACTGTTACACAGATGAGTAATGTTAGTATAAATTATTTACAGTAAGATCTGTTTCAGTTTGCTGGTGTGACCAAACCTTAGAAGGTAATCCCAAAGAGTAAAGCAGAATGTTAAAAGCAGACTTAAGTATTAGGTAAAAGCTCAATCATGAGTGCAATCATAAACCTTTGAAATACTTTTTCTAAAGTTACTGGAACTGTATTTGGTAGTGTTCTAGTAAAAGCAAACCACTAATAACTAGATGTTATCCTTACCATCTCCACACCTGACTGGAAACTCCATGAATAGAGAAAGACATTTTTAAGTAGAAGACTCAGATTTTTAGTGATGCTATTTGATTTTATAAAAAATCATAATAGAACCTCTCACCTTTGAAAGTTGTAGAAGAGCTTTATAATAAATTTTTAAATATACTGTTTTCTGTGGTGTCTAACAAATTTAGAACTAAAATTTTGCTAATAACCATCTTTTTTATATTATACAAGGAAATATATACGTATGTACACAAAAAGAACTCCATAAAAAACAGCTTGCAAAGAATTAAGTAGAATGTGACTGGACACTCAATAACTAGACTAGCTAGTTGAAATTACACATCGCTCTGTAATGCTGAAAGTTTTTCTAATGCCTTGCAAATACTACAAATACCTGATAAAGCTTATTTAGCTTCCTTATGAAGATAAATTTTGTTATAAATTCTGTATTCACTTAAGTTACTGCACATGGAAGTTGAGTTTTTCATGTGACCTTTTCCCTCTATAATCTATAAATCCCAAAATAACACTGTTAGAGATAATGTATACCATTTTCTTCTGTGAAAAAAAAATTTGAAATTGTTTAAAATTCACTCACTATTAAGTTTAGCAAGAATAAATTTGAACTGCTGTTACTTCCTAGCAATCGTAATGTCTATTTTTGTAAATTCAGCAACTATATTCAGATATAGTTGTCAGCTCAATCTTTTAAAAACTACACCTATTTAAAGAAAGTATTTTAAACAGAACAATGAGCAATCCAAGTGAAAAAGTAAAATATCTAAATGTTTTTAACTCTTAGAAATTAAAAATGGTTAAGAATTCACTAAATCTTTAGTTATTTCCTATTAACAAAAGTTTCTCACAAAATATATAAAACAGCATGAACGTTAGACAGATTCACTAGTATTCGTCATACTTTTTCACTTAATGAGTAACTGCTAAAAAAAAAAAAAGAAATAGTCAAAATGCATTAATTTTCTATCAGCATGAAATAATCTGGCTTAGCTCTGACCAGTAATTTAAAAATGTAAAGGATACAAGTGTTCAAAATCTTACATGAACTGTAAAGTTTATTTTGCCTGCTTCAAGTTGTTGACTGATCACATCTTTCTAAAGTACCAACATCCCAAAATAAAACTTACTGACATATCACCTGAATTAAACCCTTCATTGTCAACCCTTAACACCAAGTCATAACATTTTTCTTTCCACATGAGGGTCAAAATAAACCTATTTTAAAAACAACCTACATGGTCTCAAAACGTTCTCTAAGTTAGATACAAATTTAAGTACAAGAGTAAGATTGTTAAGAGATTCTCTTTGGATTCTATGAATAATGTTTTGTTCATTTTAAAATAAATTACAGTACAAAAATTAACAATTCAGGGATTTTTTTTCACATTTTCCTGGACAAAGGCCTTTGCTATGGCAACACAATGTACACATAATAAACTAGTTTGCAACCAGCACTTAGAAGAAATCAAGAATGAGCAACACCAAAGGGACAATTGAAGCCTCACTTTGATTTAATGTTTTGTAACTACAGCTCCTAGGACAGTTTTCTTCCTGCCATCTAGGTCCAAGATTGTAGGGTGCAGCTCCAAGCCTACCCAAAAATGTGTATCAAAGGTATAAACCAGCCAGCAGGTTGGAAGATCTTCTGACTGGGGAACCACTCTGAGTTCGAGAAGTGCATGAAAGCTGAAGGGAATATAATTAAGACTCAAGAATCAGGCAAGTGTCAGGATTAAGGAGAAACCTTATGAAGGGGCCTCATACTTGTAAAGTACAGCTGTTAACTGGGTGGGGATAAATGTATTATCTTCAGTTTAATTTATCTATCTGATTGGGACCAGATAGTTCAAGTTAAATCAGATCCATAAATTATACTAGTGGATGTTTACCTGATTAAATGTTGAAAGGGTTCTTTTAAGCTTGTAAGCACCTGCAAGTATGCAGAGTTAGAAAAAATATATATATACCAAACTAATACTTCAAATAGAATTTCAAACATTGTATTTTGGTGTGTGTATTGCAGACTTTTCCCCCCAAATTTCTGAGGGAAAAATAAGAATGCACAATATACATGGGTAGTACTAATTCCATGTATATATATATATATATATATATATATAAACATTTTTAAATCCTTTTATTTATGGTTATGTATTACAAGCATAAGTATATTAAAAAACAAATAGTAAAATTCCTTTATAATACAAAAAAGTACCTAAACATAAGCAAATAAAAATTGGAATTAAAAAACTAAAATGAAAGATTTTTTTCCTGGAAGTTTGGGCCAAAACGTGGCTACATATTATAGATGGGAATGCTTTATACACAGCAAAATACATTGTATCAGTGCCCACATACCACAGATAAATCTCTAACAGTACTGTTAATATCAGATGACAGAAAGAGTGAGTCACTAACAGACTTTGTGTGTACCTTTCCACAGACATTGAAGTCAATGGAAGAAACCGCACCTACAACTAGGAATAAAGACCAAAACCAAGATATCTTTATAAACTTTTGACCGTGAGTTTCTGTTGCTGTGCTCTCATTTATTTGAAGTTTTATTTATTCTAATTTACTGACATTTATTTTTGTTTAGGCATGCCTACATGTTAAAAAATTGTGATTAGTTTTGATATTTAAGATAAAATGTCTGGAACCCTCACCAAGTTTTACTATTAAAACCCTTAGTATAAAAGATTTCTGTGAGCCTTACAAGTAATGGAAAGCTTACTATTTCCACAGTTTTTTAATTATACATTTTGAAATATTAATGGTCAGATGTCTTGCCTGCTAAAGAAAATATAGTATGATCTGGTTTCCCAAAGTTGAAACATGGTTAATAAAAATAAAAAATTGCATTTACAAAAAATAGCCTGAAAAATTAAAAAGAATGGTGAATACTAGGTCCTAATGGGTTTCCTAAAGTGAAAAGAAAAACTGCATAGTAAATTAGTTCAATTGAAATTTTGGAAATTTTTGTTCTGTGTCCCATGCTATTTATTAATTACCATATCTTAAAAATAACAATATGTTACAAAGAGGAGGATTTATCATCTGCATTTCTTCTTCAATCAGTTCAGCTTAGCTTTCTTCTTACCAGGTCCTTTATGCCCTTTGGCCTTTCTTCTTAAATTCCGCCTGTCTACCACAGGCACTTCCACTTCTATTTCCTCCGAGCTGCTATCCACAACTTTTTCTGCCAACTGGGTAAATTGATCCAGTTGCTCAGAAGATGCTTCAGACTGCTCCTCTGACTGGTTCTTCTGCCCTGCATTCTGTGAAAATGGCACATCTTCAAGTTCAACCTCTATCAAAGAACTCTGAGGAAGAGGAGTAGATGTTTCCTGGGGCTCAGGTAGTCCCTCCTCACCCTGGTCTTCCAATGAAGAAGTAGTGTTAGGTGATAAATTCTCAGAGACTGGTTCTTCAGAAAACTCAGCTATCACAGAGTTTGGAAAAATAGCATCAGATCGTTCTTCATTTGAGATAGTAGCAACATTGTCTGAACTCCCAAGATGTGCTTTCTTTCTTGAAACGAGGGACAATTTCTCTTCAGGGTGCCCCTTTACATCAGATGGGTTTTCATCTATCAAAATTTCTGAGTCAGTTATATGTGGTGTCTGAAAATAAAAAAACTGGTCAACAAATAAACCTTTCCTTACAATATAGTTATAAAATAAATTATCCTAGACACTAAAGACATTCAACTACAATTTAAATAATTCAGTATTTATTACTTTTATTAATTATGTGTATATATTCTGAATACAAACCAATCTCTTCAAAACTTCTCACATGGTAATTTTGATACACTAAGTTCTTAAGCATTAAGTAATTATTTTACTTCAAACAGGATACGTAAAACCCTTTAAGGTTCCTATCAAGATTCTTGTATTCTTTTTTTTTTTTTTTTTTTTGGCAGTTTTTGGCCAGGGCTGGGATTGAACCCACGACCTCCAGCATAAGGGGCTGGCACCCTACTCCTTTGAGCCACAGGCGCTGCACAACCTATCAAGATTCTTCAAAACCATGAATCAACTCAAAGTTTTTAGTCTCCTGGTAACTACCATGGAATCGACTTCTAAACCATGAATCAACTCAAAAGTTTCTAGTTTCCTGGTATTACTGGAGCTAAAACCTTAATCCCTCGGGACTTGATGTTGTGCCACCCTACTAAGTTTGACTGTGGTTTCATTAAATGATGGGTAAGAGCAATGGAAGTTTTACTCTTTTATTCAGGTGAAACACTAATAAAATAATACTACACAGTAGTATTTTGGCCATAAATTGAACTATTCAAAAGTTACAAAATTAATTTTTTTTGAGCATGTAAAATGTGTTCTCTTTTTAAAAGAGTTCAGGGTTTGGTTTTAAATCAGGTTGCACACCTTTCATCAGTCTGATATCTCTCTCACCACATCAAACTGGCTTTAGTTAGCAATACTTCATTAATTACAAAAGAATAAAATTGTTTTAATTTTAGGAGGAAAAAAATCCAATTCTAAGAATAATGAACATTAGTTTGTAATTTAAAACAAAACAAGGGCTGTTTCATGTTTTTTACATCCTCCTCCTCGATACAGAACCAGGAATGTAATTTTCCTAACATAGGCAGGCACTAATAATGATGGACACTCCACACACACACACCCTTCCCACGAACAACAAAATTCATAGCACATCAAAGAGAAAAAATATGTTATATTGACCAAAATCCTTGGAGTCAACAATCTATCTCAGTGGGTATACAGTTTTGATATTAAGTCAAGATTTACTGTGATGTTCCAAAATAATCTATGTGACTAAATCTACTGTCAACTTCTGAAATAATTATGGAAAGCACTATCATAGTTACTTTAAAATTCCAGAAATAATTTTCAAAAGCATTGTTTTGTTTTGTGGGATAGGGGAGGAGAGAACCTACAGATTTTCATTTAGCTAAAAATCAAAGATCTGACACAAAATTAAATTTCTTTTAAAATACTCCACCATGTTTATTTCCACTAATCTGTCCTCCTAATTAAAGCAAACTAAAATAATCGTATTGGTCATAGACTATTAAGCAATAAATATTCAAATATTTGATAAATACTGATTTCCCCACTTCTCTAAGCACTTCCCTAAGTCTACAAAGTAAGGCAGAGATGACTAAGGTTATACCAATTTGAATTTATAGAATATTACTACATGTTTTTTCTTTGCATTTTCTTATACTATCAAATCGCATATAAAAGTTAATCTTCCTAAAGGATTATGTATGTTAAGGTGGAGGCAGATATATATACTACATCCCCTCCCCCCTTATCACCAACACTGGCATACTTTACAAAAAATTAGGTTATTTCCCCTTTACCTTATCTGGTACATCAGCCTCAGGGGGTTTTGAAGATTCTACCACCAGTGGAACAAGATTTGTAGAGTCTTCATTGGAATTAAGAGACTGCAATTTTAATTCTTCATCTAAAACTTCACTAGTGGAGTCCTCCTCTTCAGTTATAAGTGAGGTCTTAGGAGTATCATCCATTACCTCACCATTCATAGGCTCTAATTCAGATTCCTACACCATGGGTAGGGGGGAGATCAGGACATGATTACAAACTTAATTGTCACGGAAAGTGAGTCTCTTCTTAGTCCCTACCTAGTCAAGCCTCAGGACTCAAGGCAAATTTACCTTATAGGGTATAGGTTAAAGAGTCTTACTGGGGGAAAGGGGAAATTCATGAGGCAGAGTCAGGAAAAGTAACCTGTGGGTCTGAGATTCAGTGAAGAGACCCCAACCCTTCTGATAGGGCAATCATGTGACGAACCTTTCAGTACAAACTCCAGAGGGAGTCTAAACTGGATCCCTGCTCTTTACATGATATCAGCTGTTCAGCACCTGGCATCTTTGGGGTCTGGGAAAGCTACACAGTTTACCTTGCCATAGGGAAGAAGCACTACCTATCCCAGGAGAAGCAGAGCTTAACTGCTGCTTCTTGCTGAAGGAAAAGAACCCCAGTCTCAGTTCAGAGACATTAATGAATAATTCTACTCCTTGCATCATATTATTAAAATATGGAAATACAATTTTTATATATTTTTTTTGAGACAGAGTCTCACTTTCTTGCCCCCAGTAGAGTGCCACGGCATCAAATCTCACAGTGACCTCAGTCTTGAGCTTAAGCAATCTTCTTGCCTAAGCCTTTCGAGTAGCTGGAACTACAGGTGCCCATCACAACACCTAGCTAGTTTTTCTATGGAGACGGGGTCTCACTCTTGCTCAGGCTGGTCTCAAACTCCTAAGCTCAATTGATCCATCCACCTCAGCCTCTCAGAGTGCTAGGATTATAGGTGTGAGCTGCCATGCCCGGCCTGGAAATGCAATTTGATTAACACAACCCCAGCAATTTCTCATATTCTTCTTGATTTAGCTCAACTTAATTTCAAATATTTCTAATTGGTACTAGTGACAGCCTAATAATAAAGGGGAATTTTATTACTATTAAAATTAGAAAACTAACATACATAGGTGTTCAGAAATAGATTATGTAGGACTCCTAACACATAGAGTATAATTCAATAAAAGGGATATTGAAATCAGAGACTTATTATTTTTCTATAATTAAATTTTCTAAAATAAATATAAACTTTTTTAAAATATAAATTGTCTATAATAAATATATTTTATTACTAAAATAGGCTTTATTATTATAATACCAGATGGCACAGAGAATAGATTGCACACAGAACTTTAAAACATATAAAAGGACCAACCAGAGTGCGAAAAATGTATAAATTAAATTTATAAATTTGCTTTTGCTTTTTTTTTTGGTGGGGGGGGAGACAGAGCTTTAAGCTGTCACCCTGGATAGAGTGCTGTGACATCACAGCTCACAGCAACCTCCAATTCCTGGGCTCAAGCGAGTCTCCTGCCTCCGCCTCCCAAGTAGTGAGACTACAGGCGCCCACCACAACGCCGGGCCATTTTTTGGTTGCAGCTGTCATTGTTGTTTGGCAGGCCTGGGCTGAATTCGAACCCGCCAGCTCAGGTGTACGTGGCGGGCGCCTTAGCTGCTTGAGTCACAAGCACTGAGCCTGCTTCTACATTTTGGTGAGTAACTAAAAGTGAAAAGCAATGGAAGAAAAAGGTCCTTCAACTTTTAAGTTTGAGAACAGAACAACGGATACAAAACAGAAAAACAGGGCCAGGAGTTGAAGACCACCTTTGGCGACAAGGCAAGTTCCAATCTCTACCAAAAAAAAAAAAAAAATGTTTTTAATTGGGAGGCTGAGACAGGAAGGTTACTTAAGGCTAGGAGTTCAAGACCAGCATGGGCAACATAATGATACTTAATCTCTACAAGAAAATGATTTCAATTGGCCAAGCATTGTGGCACACTTGCCTGTAGTCTGAGATATTTGGGAGGCCGAGGTGGAATGCTCATGTTCGACTGAGCCATACTAAGAAAGAATTTTAAGATTTTGTTGAATTTAAGATGACAGAAGAAGTCTGTCTAGGAAATATTCAGTAGGCAAGTGATACTATAGGCTTAATATTGCAGATGAAGAGGTATTCGTCATCTCTCATAAGAGACAATAGTTAAACACTTTAGACTATATGCATTTTCCAAAAGAGCATTAACCTATAAAAATGGACTCAAGCCTAGTAGTTAAAAAGGAAAAAAAAAAAAAAGTATAATAAAAATACATACATACATACATACATATATAAAGAAAAAAGGAAACTACAGAGACAGAAAAACAAAGAAACCAAAATTTGGTAGTGTGAAGCCAGTGGACTGGAAAACCTTGAGGAAGGGAGAGAACATAACCCAGGATTCGGGGGGTGGGAAGCCTTCACAATTAAATGCAAGCTATCACTAGTTATTGGATGAGTGAAGCAGGTTACATGAAATATGTATGGTTTAATCTTAAGTTTTAGAAGATGGAAAAATGCCACAAACATATATTCCTATCAACATCTAGATGCATATAAATCCTATTTTTTAAAAATGGGTTTCTCTAAAAAAAAAAAAAAAAATGGGTTTCTCTTCATTTTCCGAATTTACGACAGAAGGAAAACATCATTTAAAAAAAATGGTTTCATGAGCCCAGTGCCTGTAGCTCAATGAATAGGGCGCTGGCCATATACACCAAGGCTGGTGGGTTCGAGCCCGGCCTGAGCCTGCTGAACAACAATGACAACTATAACCAAAAATAGTTGGGCGTTGGGCGGCACCTGTGGCTCAGTGAGTAGGGTACCAGCCCCATATACCAGGGGTAGTGGGTTCAAACCCAGTCCTGGCCAAACTGCAACAAAAAAATAGCCAGACATTATGGCGGGTGCCTATAGTCCCAGCTACTCGGGAGGCTGAGGCAAGAGAATCACCTAACCCTAGGAGTTGGAGGCTGCTACGAGCTGTGATGCCACAGCACTCTACCCAAGGTGACAAAGTGAGACTCTGTCTCTAAAAAAGCCGGCAACTGTAGTCCCAGCTACTCAGGAGGCTGAGGCAAGAGAATCGCTTAAGCCCAAAAGTTTGAGGTTGCTGTGAGCTGTGACAACATGGCACTCCACCGAAGGCAACATAAGGAGATTCTGTCTTTAAAAAAGAAAAAATGGTTTCGGCTCGGCGCCTGTGGCTCAACGGGCTAAGGTGCCAGCCACGTACACCTGAGCTGGAGGGTTCAAATCCAGCCCAACCTGCCAAACAACAATGACGGCCGCAATCAAAAAATGGCCGGGCATTGTGGCAGGTGCCTATAGTCCCAGCTACTTGGGAGGCGGAGGCAAGAGACTCGCTTAAACTCAGGAATTGGAGGTTGCTGTGAGCTGTGATGCCATAGCGCTCTATCCAGGGTGACAGCTTGAGACTCTGTCTCAGAAAAAAAAACTATTCTAAGAAAGAAGAGAGGGTAGCACCTGTGACTCAGTGAGTAGGGTGCCGGCCCCATATACCAACGGTGGTGGTGGTGGGTTCAAACCCGGCCCTGGCGGCTCGGCACCTGTGGCTCAAGCGGCAAAGGCGCCAGCCATGTATACCTAAGCTGGCGGGTTAGAATCCAGCCCAG
>CAUYON010184237.1:0-14700 GCA_963573935.1 Arctocebus calabarensis | reverse complement strand
CCTAGTAGCTGGGACTACAGGCGCCCGCCACAGCACCCGGCTATTTTTTTGTTTTGCAGTTCGGCCGAGGCCGGGCTTGAACCCGCCACCTTCGGTATATGGGGCCGGCGCCCTACTCGCTGAGCCACAGGAGCCGCCCTGATGATTTATTCTTATAAAGCTTTTGTTCTTTAGTTATTACTAAAATATTTTTTCCTTTCAAGAAACATTTCTCAAAGAAATCTTTGACCACAAACTTCCAGTTGTGTTCCCAAATGCAACAGTTCCTTGCAAATCTTGTTTCATTTATAATTTCTAAGGAATCCATTCAAAGATGAGTGACATGTAGACATTTTGTTCATTAGTTTGGTTAACCATTGGTTTTCTATTTTATTTACTACATTTTCTTTTTTCTCTATGATTTAGTTCTCCAAAACATTTGAGTGGTTTGCATGAAAGGAGCTATATCATAAATGCTCTTAAGGTCTATATGATTTATACGTACAGCACTCATGATTCATGTCTCAAATGGTCATGTTGGTGGATTTTTTTATTAAATTCTTGATTTATGTGAAATAGATAAATACATGGATCATTCAGAACAAGGGTGACTGTGTCTGGGGGTGAGCAGGGGAAGGACGAGGGGGATTTGGATGCATGAATAACTCCCTATTGGTCCTAATGGGATTTACACAAGGAAGACTCCTGTGTTCCAAGGTACAATCTTCCTTCATTCTAACATGTGGTTAGCTAAATGTTATTGATATCATAACTTTAATTTCCAAGCCATGTTAAATTGATACATGTTTTAGATGTTCCCCTTAAGGAATGAAACATAAAAGAATATGCCTTTTTTTCTCCTACCTCTCCCCATGTTGTATTTGGCAAATTACCTTTACATTCTAAAGCTGTTTATCTATTTCTGACTTTAAATCGCTTGAGGGCTGCATGTTGTTCTGTCCTTGTGTTATGAATAATCCCCTATGTTTAATCAGAATTTACCATCATCCTAGCAAACAAAAAAAAAAAAAAATGAGAACCAAAAATGAATTTTAACAATGGGAGCATTTTATAAAAGACGATACTTAAACAGGGTTTTCCTGTAATCGTAATAAAACATTTTCAAGTTCACTCTCAGCTGAAGAAAGGAAATTTCACTCTACTTAGAGCTGGAGTTGTGTGAGAAATCGTACATGTGTATGTTTTAAATAAATAAACCAATACGTCTTATTTCTCTCCTTATTATAATCAAGGGAACAGCCATGCTAATAAAATTGTGTTCAACAGTTCCTCTATAAACTCCCCTCCTCATCCTAGCTCCACCTGGTATAATATAAAATGTAATATACTTTGGAGGCATTTTTAATAAAACTTTTTCAGATGACTCTATGTGGTAACACAATTCATTTATAGTTTCCTATTAGTTCACCTTTATAGGGTTTTAGTCTTTCCTATCTCATGGGGTAAGAAAGTCACTTTTTTTCTTTTCTACAATCACCAGGTACTTCTATTGATTTAATCTCTTTGTGTCTCAGAGTTTAGAATATAAGAACAAGATTGGGGCAGAAGGAGAAATAACCCTACTCATACCACTGTGATGTTAAGATTGATATTTTATGTCGATCTTATCTTGCCCTATATTTTTTATTATAAGACCTTGCATTAACTATGTTATTTATGAAGGTAGAAAAAACAGAAAGAGGTACTTGTTTGGGGGAAAAATCCTAAGACAGAGTGGAAAAACTGTCTTCCAAACTGAGATGATACAGAGAGACCCAAGAAGTGACTCAGACCCATCCAGCTTGGTGAGTTAGGTGAGGTTTTTAGAGGTTACTTACTTGGGGCTCTCACTCCTAGTCAAGACAGGGATCCCCTTGCACTTACTCCTTGGTGGTGGCAGAAGTTCTTCCAAGAGTGAGATTTCATTTTCTTCCTGGTTTTGGAGCCTTGAAGTTCTTTCTGGCAGGGGATGCTCTCTCTGTGCATCTTTGTGTATTTATGAACCATACAGGTGCACCAGGAACCATTAGGCAGGGACTTCAGTATTACCATTAACTAAGAATAGCTGCAAGATTATTCTGTATTATCTTCTGCATCAACACTCTTCATTCAAAATGACTTCTTCTATCGAGGATTCAAGGAGGGTGAGAAATTGGAATGACTTCATGGCAAAAAGGTCTTGAGTGAAACAAGTGAACATAAGAGACAAGGATACCCAGGGAAGAAGGGTCTCTATCACAAATTGCCTGAAACCCAACTACCAGCATTTTGAGGGCCTCTCCCTTCCCTGCTTTAAGAGCATGACATACTTCAAGGAGGAAAAATGAAATCTCCAGAAAGCCTCATGGCTTCTTAGACCTTCAAGTGTTTCTCCTGCTCTTGGTGGATTGCTTGAGCTCAGGAGTTCAAGACCAGCCTGAGCAAGAGTGAGATCCTCCCCCCTACTTAAAAAAAATACAAAAACTAGCTGGGTGTTGTGGTGGGCACCTGTAGTCCCAGCTACCCAGAAGGCTGAGGCAAGAGGATTGCTCAAGCCCAAGAGTTTGAGGTTGTTGTAAGCTGTGATGATGCTATGGCACTCTACCCAGGACACTGTCTCAAAACAAACAAACAAACAAATAAATAAATAGATAAAAGAAAGACTTAGATGCCAGTTCTAAGCCATTTCTACTCTATCTACACAGTTGAACTCTTGTCCCTCTTTTTATAAACACAAGGCTGAAACTGATGTTGGCTGTTAGATGTTCTGTTAATTATTCCTTGTAACTTTATTTTTCTAAGTCCCAGATTCTTTATTTCTAAACTAATAGTTTAAATCAGATCTCCAAGGTACATGAAAACTGAAAATTTAATATTCCTGTAACTATTCAAAAGTAAGGTAAAAACTTTCAAAAGTAATCAGTTTTTGATTTGGGGGTTTGAGGAGGCTTATTAGAAAATTTAGAGTATCAAGGGTTTTTCCAGGCTGGGTACGATGGCTCATGCCTATAACCCTAGCACTTAGGGAAGCCAAGAAGAGGGCAATGACTTTAGACCAGGAGTTTGTGATCAGCCTGAGTAATATAGTGAGAGCCCATCTATATAGGAAATGGAAAAATCAGCCAGGTGTGGTGGCACATGTCTGTGGCCACTCAGGAGACTGAGGCAGGAGGATCATTTGAGCCCAGGAATTTGAAGTTTCAGTGAGCTATGATGAAGCCACTGTACTCCAGCCTGGATGACGCAGTAAGAACCTATCTCAAAAAGAAAAAAAAGGGGAGTTTTGTAATAATTGACTCTTAACATTTTTCTTTAATAATGGTAGCAGTATATAAAGTAGAGCAGGGCAGTTTGGAAAACTCTGAGGTGAGGCAGCTCTGAGATGAAACCAGACTCTCTCTTTTATTAGCTGTGTGACCTTGATCAAGCCCTTTACTGCAGTGAACTTCCTATACAAGGTGGTCAGTAAGGTAAGTACAGTGCTTACTTTAGAGGATTGCTGATGAGAGAAGTAAGATTACACATGAATGGTACTTCTCAGGGTGCCTAACATAATAAACATTCAGTCAATGAAACTGGGTGCAGATGGAGCAGAAGCGGCAGATGGTGGTGACAATGGAGGCCATGGTTGTTAAGAAGGTTGGGGCTGAACAGAGAAAGATCTGTGCTGACATCTTTTCATCCCCACTACCTCTGAGATCTGAGACAAGTAACTTAACCACCTGGTTCCTGTAACAGTCAGTGATCAGTGAGTAACAAACCATTCCAAAACTCAGCGATGTAAAGTAGCTGTCACTTGTTCTTGCTGATCTGACTCTGCAGGAGTCAGATGGTCCAGACTGGTCCTGTGTTTCAAGTTGCAGGTCCAGCTGCCCTGGTTCACTGGCTGGCAGTTGGGCTCAGGTTTGCTTTCCCCTATTCTGTTCTCCTCTCTGGATCAGCAGTCTAACTGGGGAGTATTCCTTCAGCAGTGGTGGAAGCAACTACAGAAAAGCTCCCCGCGGGAATCTGGGTCAAGGCTCTGCTGACAAAGAGTTGTGAGTATCCCCTTGTCCAAGGCAAGACACAAGGCTGAGCTCCAAGACAGCAGGCAGCAAGCGCACTCCACATCACCAGGGAAGAGCTCCTGTAGCCAAGAGTGTGTATTCAGAAAGGGAAAAGAACCAGGACAATAATCCAACTTTCTTACATGTAATATGAGCTTAAACAAATGACCTTGTACACTTATTTAGAAGATTAAATAAGATAATCTATATAAAGCATTATGCAGGCACATAATTAGCACTTAATAAACATTAGCTATGTTTGTAATGCTAACTCTGATCTCTCTACGACCCTAATATAATGAAAGATTTTAGACAACAAAAGCAGGTATAGGCAAGGGTAGTGGGAAAGAATTTAGTGGTTGAAATCTCTTAGCTGGGCTTTAGAATATGGGAAGAATTTTCTTGAAAAGAAGAGTGGAGGGAGGTTCCTGGATGGGGAAGAACAAAAGTTAAAGCCTAGAGGCAAAATAATATGTATTTAAAACATTGATTGTGTTTGGAGTTTTAGTCAAATTAGCCACCCTTGATTTCCATCACTTCTCTTTTAAAATCCTTGAGGTGGATTGTCATTCGCAATCCTGCTGTTTATTTGGAAAGAGAACAGAGCGTGTGCTTATAATAAACCAGCTGCAAGCCTGTGTTCTCGGCTAGGAACTTCCTCCAGCATTTCTCTTCCCTGGGCAGGAGCTACTTCCCACAGGTCTGCTTCCACCTTGAATGGAAAGCTTGTCTGCAGGAATCCAGGATGCCAGAAATTATGAAATACTCCTTGAGGGCTCAACCCAGCATTGTAACCATTAAGGATGCTTCTTGCTTATGTGCCAGACTCTGAGTCTCTGTGACTCTGTTGTTCCCCATGAGCAGCAGGGGTTTGAGAAGGCCCTGTGAACAGTGAATATTGTGCATGCTTCTATCCAAGCTTCCTGCTTATGCCATGCCCTGTTTTCTCAGCTCCACCAGCGTGGCAGCTGCCTTCATTGCACGATGCTGAGCTGATAAACCAATGGGGGCACAGAGCCTGCTGCTGGCACAGCCCAACTTGTCTGGACTTGTTAGATCCCCCTCAATGGCCACAGCCTGGAAGATGAGGGCCTTCCCCCGCCCCCCCGAGGGAACATATGTGCACTCCAGGGGTGTTCATTGGAAGACAAATCTTTAGAAAAATCAAGCTTAGAATAAAGTCAATCTTGGAGCTGGAGCTTGGAATTCTTCTAACTCTAACATTGTCCTACATCTCCCTTTTCACCTTACCCTGCTCTACCCAAGAAGCACAGCTTGAAAACTTCTCTTCCACTACCTTTGGATTTTCTCTCCAGCTTCTCAAATCAAATTCCAGAAATCATTGTAAAAAAACATTTTTTCTGGCAGTGTGCATTGGTGTTCTACAGAGCTGTGTCTTCACACTCATGAAGAGATACAATGAGAGGAGATGGTGGTGGCTGTCTGCAGTTACTGAACAAGTATCCTGTGCCATAGAGGCTGTGCTGCCACCGAGTCCCTCTGAGGATAGAGGCACTCAGTTGCCAGTTGCTAGGAGAGTTGGCAGCCAATACTTCTCAGCTTCATGTCTCTCTGAGCACTGTCCTCAGCCAGAACTCTCAGACCCAAAGACAGGCCCCTTCCTGGGGTTCCTGGCGGCAGTCCACATTGTGACAGCCCCTATCTGCCTCAAAGTGGGATAGCTTAGAAGGGCTATCCTAGCATTAGAGCTATCCTTGGGGTTGACTGAGCAGAGGTGTCCTCTGCTCACACCTGTGTTCCTCATTCCTCCACATGCATCATCCTGACAGCACTCTCCAATCACTTCTCTCCTTAGACCTCTGTCTTGTTTTAGAAATTTGACCTTACACAGCCCTCACAGATCAAGCATGGCTCTCAGCACTTTTCATACCATAGCCAGTTTAATCCTTACAACCTCTCTTCTTACCAGGTGAGGAAACTAAGTTTTGACAGGTTAACTACCTTGTTCAATATTCCTCTGGTAGTAAGTGGCAAAAATGTCCACCTTTCAACAAAGTCCACAATCTACGAAGCGTTGCCTCATAGCCCATAGCACAGTGGTTACAGTGTCAGCCACATACACCCAGGCTGGTGGATTCGAACCTGGCCAGGGCCAACTCTAAAAACAACAACAAAAAAAAAATAGCCAGGCATTACTGGGAAGCTGAGGCAAGAGAATCTCTTAAGCCCAGGAGTTTGAGGTTACTGTGAGCTATAATACCATGGCACTCTACCGAGGGTGATCTAGTGAGACTCTGTCTCAAAAACAAAACAAAACTAAACTAAACTAAACTAAACTATAAAACACCGTAGGCATGTTAAGGTATACAAAACTGTGGACTGCTTGCTGAACTGATGAATAAATAAATGAGATGTCAGAGCAGACAGGCAGGTCCCCAGTGAGATGGCCTTCCTATCGGAATGTCAGGGATGAGAGTTGGCCCAGCTACATTGGGATTCCACTGTGCCCGGGTGTTCTGAGGCAGCCATGGGTGGAATCAGACTCCCATCAGGAGGCTGTACCAGTAAGCATCTGGGTGAGAAGGTGTGAGGAGGGAAAGCTGTCACACTCAAATGGAGGAGATTGAGAGGAATTTGAGAAAGGAACTGTTTACAAAAGAGTGGGCAGACTTAAGAGAAATGAGATGAGATGGTGAAGCCCCCTGGGTCTGGCAACAGCAGGGGGTCTCACCACCCATAAGACTTTCCAAATACACTTTTGGAAAATATTTTAGTAATCATATTTCAGTATGACTTGCTTCTTTGATAATATTGTGCATTTTATTTTAGGCATTTAAAATACTATTTGGAAAAGGGACACTGGGATTCACTTGACTGCCAAAGGGGGTTCATGGCACAAAGACAGTTGAGAACTCTCATACAAGGCACTGGGGTCACTACACCCACCTTTAGAGGGCTTTCTTCAAAGTAGAGGAGACAGAATTACACACACCGCTCATTGAGGCAGAATTAAGCTACTTGAGCCACGGGGAACCTTGCATGGAAGAGGTGATACTTAAGTCTGAGTTTTAAAAGACAGATGTGTGTCCCCCAAGTGAACAGACAGGAGAGGGATAGGTAGGGAGGAAAAGGAAAAGGGAGGAGTCTTAGCAGAGGAAACAAGTTACCAAGGAGCCCTAGAGCAGTGTGTGAGACAGAGGGCTGGCAGGGACACAGAGAGCTGGGAGGAGATAGAGAGAGAGAGTCCTCAGAGAGCCATTACAGGACTCCCTGGTAGGCAGGACATGATCACAGCTAGAAGTCAGATTCAGAATCATCACCCAGGCTGCTGTGTGGAGATGGATATGGGAGTGTAAGGAAGGGAGACACAGTAGGACCCACTGTAGAATGGTGGGCCCACTGTCATGATTGCCTCGAGGAAGATGGTGTAGCAGACTAGCATGTGTGGTCTGCTGGGAAGCCACTGAATAAAGTTCCAGAAAGCACCAGGTTTCCTGTGATGCTCCTCCAAAAGTGTTCACTGGCATAAGAAGGATTCTTGGCCTGTGTGCAGACCCACCAGGTGCTAAGGGAGATGATGTCCCTGGAGCAACCCCCCATGATGGGAGACAGGAGCAGGTGGATGAACACCCTGCTCCCCACCCCTACGCCCAGTATGCTGAGGGGTGTTCAGGGCAGTTTCTTAGAAGTCACCAGTGGGAATGAGCTTCAGTTGCCTTAGTGGTGAGATGCTGGTCTCCTTGCTCCATGTTGCTTCACCGCATTCTCACTGTTCTTATTGGGGTCCCCTCCCAAAACAATACTTGTACCTGAATCAGGCGTTAGGGTCTGATTTGAAGGAAATCCAGACTAAGGTAGTTCCACTGGTTCTGGAGAAAAGCGAAGTTCAAGAATAAAAAGAAAGGAGATTGATGCTAGTTTTCCTTTCTGCTTGTGTAGCTGATAGAAAGGTCTGCAGTTCTCTGAGATGGAAATGACAGACAAGGGCACACTGCAGGTGGGGGTGGGGAGCACGAGGAGTTCAGTGTGGCATGACGACCCATCTTGTTGTGGCACCCAGGACAGAGATGTCCAATGGGCAGTTGGAAGTGCAGAGGTAGGCAGATGTTCTTGGAGAGAGCTGGACTGGCAAGCCTTGCTTGGAGTCATCCAGGACTTGGCTGAGATTTTTCAGAGATAGTTTAGGAAACTTGAACCTAGACCTTTTGAACTAAGCATTTTTGGAAGCTTCTGTCTTTCAAGTTTGTCTTCTTTCTCCCTTGTTTCTGATTCTGCCACCTAACCCTAAGCCCTATTTGCCCTGAATCAGCAGAAATCAATTTCCTGTCTAATATTTCTGCCAGTAATAATAGAAAGTTTTTTTTTTTTCTGGAAGATTATCAACTGTGAGTGTGTTAACAACAAGAGTGTGTGTCTTCTGTTCCCTGTTACAGTTTCTCTAAAGTAAAATTTTACTTGTCCTGCATATTGTTTATCATACAAACTGGGCCACTTCTGAGAATAAAAGGCAGAGCTTTTAAACCAGGGCATTAAACATAAATCAAAACTTTCTTACACAAACCAAGATATAGGGTTAGGCTGATCATTCAATTGAAAATTAGCTCACCTCAAATCTTTTTTGCCAGTATGTGTATGTAGTCATGAGAGAGGGAGGGAGAAAGGCAGAGGACAGAGAGAAGGATAGGAAAAAAGGGAGAGAAAAATGGAGATAGAATGAGGATAAATCAAAGATCTGTTTTTAGAGTCCTTTATAATGTACCTTTATTCAGATAGTTTTTTCCTCTTTTTCTGCCTATTTCTTTTGTGTGCTTATAAAGTTATTTTATCTTATTTAGCTTCTTATCTGTAGCCTGTATCTCAGTACCTGGTACACATCAGTCAGTTAGTAAAGACTTTTTAAATATATGAATGAGTGAGTACGTTTCTCTTTCAAAGTATTCCTAAAAATTCCATTTCCTAACTGCTCGAGCCCAGAGAGAACTTTTCCTCTACTGAAACCCTACGTTGTGTCTAGCTAGTTTCAATTGCACAATTAAATATTTGATGAAATATTTTTCTATTCTGCTGATCAATTCAGGCACAGAAATGTTATACTGATACTATTAAAATGTCTTCCTATGATATATTCTTAAAATGAGGATGACTGATGACATTCCCCATTTCAAAAGGTTATTATGAAGATTAAAGTTAAGTTAATAAATATAAAGAGCATTAACACTTGCAATGTTCATTTCATGTTAGTTACTGTTATTGTTTTTATTATTTCTTCTAGGGAAAAGGTGGGACCATTGCACTTAACACTATTTGGGCAAAAAATAGTGACTATATGAAGGGATGACTTGAAAAGATGTTCCCTTAGATTTGATAAAATGTTCATACCTGGTGCCCTCGTGAATGGCCATCAGTGAACAGTGATAGCAAATTAAAACTATTGTTTTTCACAGAAACACTCTAACTTCAATATTTCAAGCCTTGTGTGTAGGGTATTGTTTTCTTTACTCCTTTACAGGAGGGCATATTGAGTATAGTGAGGTAGGTGGGAAAAATGCAGTAATTTAAATTAAAAAAAACCCTATTTAAGCAGATCTTTTACAGGTTTTCTGAGAGTTGATAAACTTTTTTCACCATTGTTATTAGTGTTCTTTTCTGGATTTTATAACATAAAAATTGCAATGTCCCTGAGAGAAGTAGAGTTGCCAGAATGTCTAACCTATCCAGAGATATGAAGCTTGGCTAATATCAGGCAAATATCTTAAAAGGACACCTTTAATGGGGATTACCCCCTTGCTCAAAGAAACCCTCATCTCATCACATGAGAGTTTGACCTTAAAGACTGAATTTTCTGGTCCCTAGGTGATATTTCCACAACCCAACATTTGACACAATCCCCTCTGAACAGTTCTGAGACACATTCATCCCCTGCCTCAGGCCCCTCATCTGTGATGGAGACAAATATCACATTATCACTTCCTTGTGACACTTGTCACCCTTGCTTCCCTTGTGACTCATCTGGAGTGCAGGTGGGATTTGAATATTTGGGCATTGGTTCATTTTTGGTTCAATTAAATCTGGATTTGCATTAACACAGGATTCTCTTAGTGTTGACTTAGAATTTATTCTATAAAGATAGAAATGCTCTATGTCTACACTGTCCAGGATGGTAGCCATCAGGCACATGAGGCTACTGAGCCTTTAAAGTGTGGTTAGTGCAATGAGAAGGATTTAATTTTTAATCTGATTAATCCTAATAGCCATGTATAACTAGTGACTACCATCTAGGACAGTGAAATAAGACTATCTTTTCTTTCACTTAAATTATAGTTCATGGGAAAAACAAAAACAAGCAAAAATGCTATTTGTTTACTCATATAGTCACGGTCATCATTAAAACCATGTGTCTTGATAACCATATGGATAAATTTATTGAAACTGTAAGTTACACTGGGACTTTCCTTGGTTTTGATGATACTGTTAACCTCTTGCTTTTCCTTCCACATCGCTCATCTCTCCTTAGATGCATATTACTAAATCTTTTAATGTTGGAGATCCTCAAGAACACACCAAATGCCATCCTCATTTTTTATCTCCCTATTCTGTTTCTAGTTTCCCTTATCTAGGCTCATAGCTTTGATAATCTTCACTACTTCACTCTCAAATTTATGTGTATTTCTTTAATTCCCGGCTTTCTTTGAGGCTTTCTCAAATATAACATGCTCAAAACAGCACATGTGACTTTTCCTGGAATCCTGGCTCTCTTCTCTCTTAACTCCCCCATCTTCCTGTATGAAGTCTTATGTCTAAATCTGCTCCAAGTCTAATTGATTTAACTTTGAAAACAGCTTTCAAATTCATTCACCCCACTTTGTCTCCACTTTTGCCACCATGATTCAAGCTATCCATTCTTGCCTGGACCTTCTGCTGTGTTTCCATGTGTTTGTAGTTACAGATACTTGTATGAACAGAGTTTTAGAAATATGTAATGCTCTATAAGGTTATGAGCCATTATAATGTGTCTAAAATTAAAGCTACTTGAAATGATTATTAGTTGCAGCCCTTATCCCCCAGCCACCCTGTTCTGCCTAACACCTGATTGATTTTCTTGATGGTTATTCAGACCCTAGCTCAAATATCACTTTCTTTTTCTTATTATTTATTTATTTAGTTAGTTAGTTAGTTTTGAGACAAAGTCTCACTATGTCACCATACGTAGAGTGCTATGGCATCACAGCTCACAGCAACCTCAAACTATTAAGCTTAAGTGATTCTCTTGCCTCAGCCTCCCAAGTACCTGGGACTACAGGCACCCATCACAGCACCCAGCTATTTTTTTTTTTGTTGCAGTTGGCATTGTTGTTTAGCTGGCCCAGGCCAGGTACAAACCTACCAGCTCAGGTGTATGTGGCCTGTGCCCTACCCACTGAGCTATGAGCACCACGAATTATTTTTTTATTGTTTGGTATTCATGGAGGGTACAAAGAATTAGGTTACACTGATTGCATTTGTTAAAGTCTCTCTTATGATTGTGTCCTACCCCCAAGAAATGTATCATACACCATGATCTCCCTCCCGGTGCCTCCCATCTTCCCAATCCCTCATTCCTCTGTCTCCTCCCCCTTGTATTAGCTCATCTGCTGCCTTCATATTAGAATAGAGTACATTGAATTCTTGCTTCTCCTTTCTTATGATACTCTACTAAGAAGAATGTGTTGTATCTCCATCCGGGTTAACATAAAAGATGTAAAATCTCCATCTTTTTTAGTGGCTGAATAGTATTCCATGGTACACATGTACCACAGCTTGTTAATCCATTCCTGGGTTGGTGGGCATTTAGTCTGTTTCACATATTGGTGATCACTTTCTTAAGGATACTGTTTCTGATTCCCTTGAATATATCTGGATGCTGTTATACATTTTCCAACCATTTATCACAGTTATAATTAATTGTCTTTAGTACTGTCTCTATTGTTTAAGAAGCAAACAAATCTGTTTATTTATTCATCAGTCTGTTTTTGCCACTTGACTAAGTACATGCAAATAGTAAGTGCTCAATAAATCTATGTGGATCACTTTCTAGGATGTTAATTATACACTTTTGCTGTCTGGGTTATTGAGCTGGACTGTCGCCTTATATCTGGATCAGAAAATTAATAGCAAAATGAGTTTCATATCTTGCCATTTTCACATGATCTCAATCCTGAAAAAAACAAATTTCTCTGAATAAAACATTAAGTTATTAGAAAAGTGGAGTTTTCAAAACAAAATCTTGATGTCAGTTTTTATACCTTTGTTATTATAGATGCAAACTTTCTAGCTGTTCTGTAATAATTTTTAATACATTTTATATTACACATATACTGTTTTGAGTAGTTATTCCTGAAGAAATTTCTGTGTTTTATAAAACTGAGTTAACTTATTGATATTACTCTAATTATTATTTTATGGAACAACTTTCTTCCAGGAGTCCTTGTCAGAGAACTATTAGCTGACTGTGGTTACTGATTTCCAAAGAGTCACCAGTTCTTCAGGAATAAGTTTTGGAATTGATTGTCTTTATTTATCCTGCATGACAACATCTACTAACTGTACTAGTCAAACGTGGCGTCCTTACTGTGTCTTCTGTCATTATTTCCAAATGTGAGTTTGACAATTTCCATGCAGGAAGAGAAAATGAACGCCTTTAGACTTCTATGTGACTTTTTGTCTTTGCCTATTAATTGCTCAACTGACCTTGTAACTAGCTTTCTCCCTTTGATCTGATATTTTCTCATTTCACGCTTGCAGATGTTTTAAAATGTTCCAATATTTCCCTCCCTGGGTAAACTGGATGCTTTGTGGTAATTGCTGACGTAGTTTGCTTGGCCACCATGGCTTAATTTGATGAATTTTCTAACAAGTAAAACACTTAGGTTGAAGATTAGAAGAATTATAAGGGCATATACATTAACTTAAATTTGACATGTTCTTTATTGAATTGCCTGGTTAATGAATTAAATCTATATGTGTTATCTATATATAACCTTCATATAACTTATATACATGTTGCATACTGTTAGCAGAAAGAGATTACTTTGAATATGCCTTAAACTCCTGACTTTACAAGTTCACAATAAATATTTGCACCTATTAAATACATTTAAATATAAATTACTTAAAGCAATAATAAGCTTTTAATGATTCAGAAAATCGATTAAAATTTTAAATTCTTACATTTTAAAGAATATTTGGAATAGTTGAAACAAGTCATGTCACCACTGAAAAATTAACCATGAAATAAACATTAACAAAATTATTAAAATATATGTTTTATTGAATTTAATAATTAAAATTATAAACATCTCATGAAATAGTTCTATGATCAATAACAATTTTGATGAATCATTTTCTTAGGCCATAGAAAGCTATGGTTCTCTTTAACTAATACATTAATTTAATGAAAATAACATTTAACTTTTGTCTATAAAAATCATTATTTTTTCATTTCCTAAGGACAATTGTGGTTTATTATAAAGCATCAGACTTTGACTAACTATCCTAATTAAGCAAGAATGGAGAAATTGAATAAAATGATTTTTTAAATTGAGAAACAACTATTTCCAGATTAATAGGAAATATAAAAATAATGTTAATAATCATGAATACATTTTATTAGCAAAAAAAAAAAAAAGACGAAACTATATCTAAACCAAAGGACCAGGTTTTACCTGTGCTTGAGATATGAGAACTCAGATGATAACCCAAGTTTAAACTAAAATCATGATTAAATTAACTGGAATATTCCAGCCTGAGGGGGTGCCCTACATGGTCTGAACACTTCAGAGATGCCTTTTGAGGTAAGTGTTAGTTATTAAAGTCACACATCCCAAAAGAACAATTATAAATTTAGGAAATTGATTGAAAGAGACATTCAGATTTGATGCCTTTAAAATTTTAGCTATGTACATTTTTGAATAGTTACTTTTTAAAAGTTCAATTTTTTTTCTCTATGAAAATGTACCCTGACCAGTGTATCTCAGTACCTGTTGCTCTGCTAGGGCATACCTGTGTGGAAGTCCTGATACTTAGCTCGGGGACGGAGAATTTAGCTCTGTGTCCCTACCTTAGTAGTTCATTGCCTTGGGCATGTCACTTCCTCTCTCTGAAATTTAGCTTCTTCCTGTCATACATAAGTGTGGATTAAATGAGATAATGCATGAAAATTTTCCAGGAGTGCTCAATAAGTGTGATGTTTTGTTTTCCTATTATTCACTCCATGGAATTTTTTTTGTTTTGTTATTTATTTATTTATTTATTTATTTTATTAAATCATAGCTACATATATTAGTGCAATCAAGGGGTACAATGTGCTGGTTTCATATACAATCTGAAATGTTTTCATCAAACTGTTTAACATAGCCTTCATGACATTTTCTTAGTTATTGTACGAAGACATTTCTATTCTGCATTTAGTAAGTTTCACCAGTACCCTTCCAAGATGCACCATCGGTGTGGCCCCACCAATTACCCTCCCTCTACCCCAACATCTCCCTGCCCCTCCCTTCCGATATTCTTGTGCTATAGTTGGATTATAGCCTTCATATGAAACCTTTAATTTGGCTTCATAGTAGGGCTGAGTATATTGGATACTTTTTATTCCATTCTTGAGATACTTTGCTAAGAAGAATATGTTCCAGCTCCATCCATGTAAACATGAAAGAGGTAATGTTTCCATCTTTCTTGAAGGCTGCATAGTATTCCA
>CAUYON010184232.1:0-10372 GCA_963573935.1 Arctocebus calabarensis | reverse complement strand
TCTTGATTTAATCATTTCACAGTGTATATATGTATCAAAGTATTGCATTATATACTATAAACTTATACATTTTTTTTTTGAGACAGAGCCTCAAGCTGTCACCCTGGATAGAGTGCTGTGGCATCACAGCTCACAGCAACCTCCAATTCCTGGGTTCAAGCGAGTCTCTTGCCTCTGCCTCCCAAGTAGTTGGGACTACAGGCACCCGCCACAACGCTCGGCCATTTTTTGGTTGTAGCCATCATTGTTGTTTGGAGGGCTGGGCTGGATGCGAACCTGCCAGCTCAGGTGTACGTGGTTGGCGCCTTAGCCTGTTGAGCCACAGGCGCTGAGCCAACTTATACAATTTTTATTGGTCAACTATACCTTAATAAATCTTGGGAAAATAAATGTAAATGAGTAAATAAATTACGGAGGTATTTTTTGTAAGTTGTTTTTACTTGCTTTTGAATATTATAGAAAACTTACTTTCATCAGCAGATCACCTTCCACTGAGGTAAAGACTGAGCAAATTTTTTTTTTTTTTTTTTGAGACAGAGTCTCACTATGTTGTCCTTGGTAGAGTGCCATAGCATCACAGTTCACAGCAACCTCAAACTCTTGGGCTTAAGTGATTCTCTTGCCTCAGCCTCCCGAGTAGCTGGGACTACAGGTGCCTGCTACAACACCCGGATATTTTTCTTTTTCTTTTATTTTTTTGGTTGTAGTTGTCATTGTTGTTTAGCGGTCCTGGGCCAGGCTCGAACCCGCCAGCTTCAGTGTGTGTAGCTGGCACCCATAACTTACTGAGTTATGGGTGCAGAGCCAAGACTGAGGAAAACTAGAGACACTGTATTTCTTTAATTTCAGGGGTGTGTAAAAACTCGTCCTCTTCTCTTTGAAATATGATAACTGTCAGTCACAGAGACCTCAATGAGGGTGTTATAAAAAAATGTAGTTATTGGTTTTACAGAAAGTTCCAGCTTGAATTTGGGTTACTGTCAGTCAGTTTTAAAAATGCTTTCTTTTTTTGTATTACAACAAGTAGCCTAAAGCCAGAGCTCACTATTATTAAATTACTTTTCCAGCATGAAGTTTATCCATGCGCGCTGATTTCTAACTGGCATCTTAGTGCAAAGTTCCTGGTTCTAGGGCTTAGTTGGAGCCAGGGAGAGGAGTTTTAGGGAAAACAAAACCAGCAAGTATATTCTAACTTTTGTATTTTTAGTCCTAATAAAAAGCACAGCCCCAATAAGGCCCATTTATGAGTAAAAGAAAAAAAGGCACTTTGATCTTGGTCACTGTAACTATTTCACTCCTACATTCAGCAGATATTTTGGAGTATCTGCCTGGCACACCTGGCCTCGGGTGCTGGAGAGTCAGGGGTGAAGTCCCACCTGATTGAGTTGAAACCTGGAGCCTGGGCATTGTGATAGCTCTGCAGTTTCTTCGATGCTGATGTGACATCAGTGTGCATTGGATGGGCCTGTTGGTGCCCCAGGCAACTTGCAAAGGGTACCGGCTTCTTCCTCTGAGTTTCCCACTGTGATGCTACCACTCCCATTTCCTCCTCATCAAATATGCTTGCTTGTCACATTCAGGTCAAATGTTGGTTTCCATAGCAGCAGTGATCACATATACAGAATTTCTGATTTCTGAGTATCTTTTCTTCCTTAACATCCTCTATTCCTCTAATTCCGGAGAAATTTAGGTTCAGTACCTAGCAAAGTTTACTAGCATGTTAACAATGATTACCTGAGTTAGTGATGATTTCTTTATGTGCTTATCTGTGTTTTTCAAATTTTACACACTGAGGATTTATTCCTTTTTTCATTAGAAAAAAATTAATTCAAGTTTTCAGGCAGTCATGTACAGAGCACCAAGCACCATGTGCTGAGTCTCTGCAGATGCTGGCATGTGGCAAAACAAGTATGATTTTTTATCACTATGTTTTCTTACAAAAGCTGTACCATGTACTCTTCAAAACAAGGCAAATAATACTCTTTAATGTAATGCATGTATGCTAATGTAACATACATAAAGTATGTATGTTACCTTATTTCTAAAACATGTTTTGAGATTTTAACATTCTAGGCCTCTGGGAGGGAAAAAAGAATCAGAAGGTCTTTCTCACCTTCCTTTTATTAATTGAATTTTTTTTCTTTTCTTTATTAACTCATAGCTGTGTACATTTAATGCACTCATGGGGTACAATGTGCTGGTTTTATATGCAATTTGAAATATTTTTATCAAACTGGTTAACAGCCTTCACGGCGTTTTCTTAGTTATTGTGTTAAGACATTTATATTCTGCATTTAGCAAATTTCACATGTACCCTTGTAAGATGCACCCTAGGTGTGATAAACCTATCTTCACAAGAGAAAAGTTTCTCTTTTCTCATAAAATTTTGGGACTATTTGTGCATTCTTAGTTAACTTTCTTCTAACAAACATAGCACAAAGCTAGAGAAATAGTTTCAAACCCTTAGAAATAATCAGGTCCAATGATTCTTCTGTAACAACTGACATATCAAGGCATACCAGTGTACTGGAAACCATTGTGTGCACTGCCAAGTTCTTTATCACAAGGATAGAAGTGCTCTCGATGGCAGGTTGAGCTGAATAAATTGGGCAGCAGACAAGTGATGAAAAGCGTAGAGTAAACAACACCAGAGATAAATCAAATTTTTACTAAAACTCCACAACATGCAAAAATTTTGCTTGTGAATACAGAGGCGAGTCTTTTGTGATGGTCAAAAGTTTTACACAAATACACTAGAAAGACAGTGAAGAGAGGAAGGTATAAACTATGGCTACTTATGTAGAGCTTTGGGGCTGCTCCCATACTACCGTGGTGACTAACTGCAATTACTACTGATGTGCTTAACGCTGTCTTTAATCCTTTACTCTCTTCTGGGACTGTCAAAATTTCTAGTTTTCAAAGTTTGCCATGAGTACACAATTACACGTGCATAACACAGACACACACACCAAGCTTAAAAATCATTATACCATAAAAATACCTCTTCAGCCTTTCCCAAAGGTATTTATCCAACCTGTGTGTAACTTTGTCCATAACTAGAAGCTCACCTTCTTAAATGGAAGAGTTTTCCACTTTGAAAAACTGCTAATTTTTAATAAATGCATACATACATATGTATGTACTTATGCATACATAGATAGATATGTATATATATGCATATGTGTTTAAATAAGTATATATATCTGTGTGTGTGTGAGGTCAGACCCTGCTTTTACTAATGTTCAGGTGCCCTATTTGGGGAGGTTGGAAGTTGTGTTCAGAACTCTGAACATCCCTGACCGTGGTATTATAGTAACACTTTTTTTGAAAACCCATATTTAGGACTCCATCTGCTGAATTGATCTTTCGTTAGGAATTTTGCTTCTTTTTAGTGACCAGAAATAATGAAAGAGAAATTATCCTAAAAATCAAGGGATGAAATTTCTGTCCTCTAATGAAGTGACAATGATATTCACAACTTTTTTTTGAGACAGTGTCTCACTCTGTTACCCAGGTTAGAGTGCAATGGTGTCATCATAGCTCACTGTAGTCTCAAACTCCTGGGCTAAAGTAGTCCTCCTGCCTCAGCTACCCAAGTAGCTGGGACTACAGGTGCACATTACCGCACCTGGCTAATTGTTCTATTTTTCTGTAGAGATAGGGTCTTACTCCGTTGCCCAGGCTGGCCTTGAACTCCTGGCCTCAAGTGATCCTCCCACCTCAGCCTCCCAAAGTGCTAGGATTACAAGCATGAATCTTTGCACTCAGGCTGTTTAGGACTTTTGATCATGCCTTCTTCCTTCAACCCAAGAAAAGTTGGCTAGAGTTTCCTTAACTCCAGTGGCTATATACTTGGCACCCTGGCTCACGCCTGTAATCCCAGCACTCTGGGAGGCTGAGGTATATGGATTGCTTATGCTCAGGAGTTTAAGAGGAGCCTGAGAAAGAGTGAGATCCCCTCTTTACTAAACAATAGAAAAACTAGCTGGGAATTATGACAGGTACCTATAGCCCCAGCTACTTGGGAGGCTGAGGCAAGATCACTTGAACCCAGGAATTTGAGGTTGCTGTGAGCTATGATGATGCCACAGCACTGTACCCAAGGAGACAGAGTGAGATTCTGTCTCAAAAAACAAACAAAATAAAACAAAACAAAAACCCAGATGTCTTGCAAACTGCTTGAAGCTAGGTACTGGAAAAAGGTGACTTTGCTCTTCTACTATTGTGAATGTCTGAAATTTCCAAAGTAAACTTTTGTTAATGGATGGCCCTGTATTTCTAGACCCCTACCAATAGAGAAAAATGATATTTATGTTATCGAAGAAGGCTGCTTCTTTACTATTGTCAGTCTGTAAGGGTTTTTGTTAAATTCAAATTTCACCAGACGAAAAGGAATAGAAGGCTCCATCAGAGTCTGCAGACTCTGTGTTGTGCTACAAAAAACAGGCTTGGTTGAAGAAAATTACAGCTGTGCCAAAGTCAGAAGAGGGTCAAGCAGGAGGGGAGCTCATGAAGAATACTTAGTTTGAGATCAAATATGTGTAGCTTGAAAAGGATCTGCTTCCAGGGAGCTGCTGGAGGAAAAGATAGTTTCATATGTAAGAATCCGATGAATGCACTGGGGTTGAACACCGATGTCAAGTGTAATTGTAGAAATCAAGACTGATGGAGGCAGAGGCAGGGATGAGGAGGTTAAAGGGTTCTCAAGGTCTTGGTGGTGATATGTGCTCCCAGATGTATGTGATCAAGGGAACACCACCACCACGTCCCACTCCTAAGCGGGTTCATACCCAGCTCAGCAAGACGAGTCCACAGACCTTGCACCTGGATGCCATGGTGTAGGAGCAAGTCTCCAAACATGACCAAGGGCATGTTACTTTCTAGTAATCCTATCCTTATGTGATCTTCTCTTCTTTCAGCTGGGCTGGGTCAGTGGCTCACCAGGAGTGACGGAAGACGGTAGAAATGATGGCGTGTGACTCCCAAGTGTAGGTCATAAGCAGCCTTGCAGTTCTCAGCTCACTCTCTTGGGAGAAGCAGCCACCAGGTAAAAGTCTGACTGCTGTGAGACCACCATGCTGAGAACACCAAACTGACCACGTGGACAGGCAGGAGGATGTCAGACCCTCAGCCGGCTGTAGCTGTTCCAGACATCCAGACGAATAGCCCAGGATGCGGAGGATGGCACCATCTTGGAGATGATGGGTAACTGGGCCTTTAGCGAGCTCCAGCTCTGGCCCCTTCTCCCAGCAAACCCGTGCTGGACCACAGGTGAGGAATGCCCAGCTTAGCTCATACAGCCAGGAGAGACGCTAGTATGTTTTGTCTTAGGCCACTTTGTTTTGTGACACTGATAGTGGACCAGAGTATGTTGCAATGACAAATCGTGGTGAGGATTTCTTTCACTGGGCTGTTACCAAGCGCCAACTTCCATTTTGAGTTATGTCCCCTTCTCTGCTGATGGGGAATCCAGACAGGACTTAGACAAGGAGGGAGAGATGAGCCCTTCCTTTGACAGAGCTTGGGTTGAGCCTGTCTGCTGGGACCTTTGGATTTTCTAGAAATGACCAGAATCTGCAGGGGGCAGTTTCTCTGCTTTCTGAAGTTTCACCTAAGATTTGTTACTTGGGAAGGACTTCGAAGTAAATGTGGCCTGTTTTCATTTCTTTTTAAAGTGGTTTAAGTGACCAAGCAGGATCATTTAAAACCCAGACCAGACCAAAGGTATTCTGATTAGGAAAATTGTGCCTAGGACATGACTCTTTCTGGAGAGCCCGGGATAGGCTTACAGTGCCAAGCATGGACTCAGGTTTTCCCTCTGATACGTTTCTCACTCTTATGGGTCCCCTAAGGTCTGGGGTTTAACTTACCCTGAGTTGGTGAGGATTCAAGGATTCCTAGGCCAGATCTCAGACGCTTGGCATTAGTTACCCTGTTGATGCTTCTGTTTGTCTCATTCTTCAGGTCTGGAAACTGGACTTTTACGTTATTCTCCAAGATGTCAGGTTCACTGCTGACCTTGACCTGGGTTGGGAGTTGACAAGGGAAATGACGCTGGGGGGAAAATCACAAGACTTTACATGAACCTAATGTGAGAGCTGGGAGAGGAGCATACATTGACTCACACGCAAGAGGTAGAATGAATCAACACAGGGACTTTCTGACTCCTCAGAAAACTTTTATTGATCTCTAACACAAAGTGTATATGCAGAATGCAAAGATGCTAAAAGACAGGGTTGAAAGAATCTCAAATCCCCAGGAAGACTGGATAGAGGGAAAGGCTGGGTAAAGGGGAGCATAGGGTGGGGGGCTGTTAACAAGCAGTGATAGTGTATTTAGAAAGGAGGAGGGGAAAGCCAGTTTCATCCCCTGCAGGGCAAGCAAGCCAGGTTCAAGTACATATCAGGAGTTCAAAGGATTGACTCTTGGGGCATAGGCAAAGTCGCAATGGCTTGTCCTGTGGGGGGTGCCTTTGCCTTCTTTCATCTTAGTGGTCTTGAGGAGCCCCCAGGGTTGGTGTGTCTGCAGCTTTTCCCTGGATTGAGACTGGCACACACCCTGGCATCAACCTATTTATCTCCAACACCAAGTAAATTCTTTGAGCAACCCTCTATTAAAAGTTCTTAAATTAAGAAAGTTCTGAGTTTATTATGGGAGTCAGAAGACCTCTTGGTAGGATCACTTTCTTTGCCTCATAAAAGGCACTAGAATACCCTGCTCCTGACTTTGGGAGGGAGATAATAAGTTTGTGTTTGCAAGACTTTGCAGAACTTAACAAACAGTAGCTGCTATTATTAGCAGGGGTAGTAGTAGGATTCCAGAGAGGGTGAAGATTTTAAAAACAGCCATTCCAGAAATAGGGATCTCACCTCTGAGCCAAGCCTGATGACAGTCTTTTTCTGACACCAGACTCACCTGATTTTGTGCTTTCCCCCTGTCGAGTGATGAGCCAATACCCTCTAGCTGGACCCCCAAGGAGAAGGCTAACCCACTGCCTTCTCCTGGACCTACCCTGATTGCTTGCTCTGATCCTTGCAGGCCCAGGGGTCATTTTCACCCATTTTACCACTGATCAGGCCCTAAATATAACACCAACATAGTGTTCTCCAGAAGAAATTTTGCAAAACCGAACTGCTTTTGGTGTTCATGTGTTAAAACCCTGAGCAGGTAACCCCTTTATTCATAACAAGAGAGACCGGACAGGTAACCCCTTTATTCTAAAGATGAGAAACAGGAATTCATTTATGTTTCCACTAAGAGGAAGGAAGATTTTCATTTTAATGAGTAGCACATTGAAACAAGGCTCATAACTTAATCAGTGGACCGAGTTTTGCATTCATTGCCAGTTCTTAACATCTGCTGAGTTTCATGGTGTTGCTGGCAACTAAAGGCTTCTGCCTCATCACTCCATTGTTCCTTTTTCCCTGTGGTCAAGCTTTCATGCTTATTATTACCACATACCCAATAGTTTAAGATAAATTGGGAGATTGAAATCATTTGGAATTTCAATGTAATATTTTTTATCGTAATCTTTTGAATGCTTATCCTTGAACCATGATCTCTTCCTCTCCTTCCTTCCTGTGTTATATAAATTATACCGCTTGGTTCACCAACTGTGCGATTTTATTCTTTCTTTACCTCCCACTTTCCCATTTCTAGTCTTTTAAAGTGATTTCACCATGTTAAGAGAGTTGATGTGGTTTATTCACTAAACTGCAGGTTCTTGGTGTAGAAAAGGAAATCTATTTCTCAGAATTGAGTCTCCATCTGCTTTTTTCAGTGAGTGGAGATGCTTTTAGATCCATGTGGACACCTAAAAAACATTGTATTTAACTCAAGATTAATTGTGTAACTGTGTGATCTATTACTGGGTGATAGGGCTGAATTCAGGGACCAGCCCAAATAGAACCCAGCGCAAGTCCTTCCAGGGAGGAATGAGTGTGCCGATCCCCACCACCCCGAACCCTTATATTCCCACATTGCCTTAATCCATGTGGTAACTTCTTTTTGGAACTCAGCTCACTTGTACCCAAGGTTAAAGGCCACATTGGCCAAAACAGAACCTGGAGTCCCCTTCCTTTCATTCACGTCTTGTAATAACCTCTCATTTGGGGGTTGGAATCTCTCACTTGGGGACATGTCAGCTGGCATGTTTCTGAATAGCTATGTGGCAATGGATATCAAGAGCCTTAAAATGTTCATTCTTTCTGAACCAACATTTCTATTTCCAGAAAGCTATCCTAATGAAGAGCAGAGAAGTAGGCCAAAAATTATGTCAAATTCATTGCTACCCCCAGTCCCTCCGTAGTGTCTGGAATATACTAGATACTCAATATATAGTCACAGAAGATATGAAGGAATAGAACATTTTCTTTCCACATCATTCAGAACACCAAAGTATTAGAACCCATACAAATTCCAAAAGTAGACAATAGTTACTCACATCATGATACAATCATGCATATGTCTAATATGCAGACATAATGTTAAGATACGAACGTTAAGGATAAGTGCAGTGACTCATGCCTGTAATCCTACACTCTGGGAGGCAGAAGTGGGTGGATTGTCCTGAACTCAGGAGGGTTTGAGACTAGCCTGAGCCAGAGACGGACCACATCTCTAAACAAACAAACAAACAAAAAAAAGCCAGGTGTTGTGGCAGGCACCTGTAGTCCCACTACTTGGGAGGCTGAGGCAAGAGAATCACTTAAGCTCAAGAGTTTCAGGTTGCTGTGAGCTGTGATGTCACAGCCCTCTACATAGGGCGACCAAGTGAGACTCTGTTTCAAAAAAAAAATTTTTTTTTAAAGATACTAACACTAGTCAATAATTAATACCATTAGCATTATAAAGACAGTCTAACTGGAAAGGGCTTATTGTAATAGTCAATAAAAGATTAAGAATCAAATCACATTTGTTAGGATACCACAAATGTAAAAATATATAAGTGTTAAATATATACATGTTGACTCTCATCTCTTTATCCTAATCCTTTGGGCAGAAAAAAATAATAAAATAAATTCTCTAAAAAGCAGAATGTAGCATCAGGACAGAAGAAGCCTCATCCTCATAATCCAAGCCTTTTCATAACACCAGCAAGAGAATCCACTCCACCACGACTCAGTCCTCAGGTCTCTCCCATGCAGAAGCAGTGGGGAGGGAGTCTTGACCCGGCACCTAGCTCACCTGTGCTGAGCACAACCCATGCACTGTGGGATGGTGGCAGCTAATGTTTATTGGATTACTTTACTGGAGGCAAAGTAAAGTGCTATTTTAAGCAATTTTCATCATTTGATTCTCACAATCTTCACCCTGAACATTCCTATTCCCATTTTACTGCCAAGACAGCTAAGAGGTTAGGCTACTTGCCCAATCAGGATTTGAACCCAGGGCATCTGATCTCAGCCCATGCCTTAAACACAGTTGTAATCTGGCTTTCCCTTCTGTAGGTCCAATAATTTTTTTTCTCCTTAGACTACCAGTCCATGAATTCCCTCCCAATCTCTTCCTTTCCCTCTGAACAAAGCCCCCTTAGACTCTTCCTCTGGCCTTCCTCATGGCACTCTCTTTGCTCCCAATTACTGTTTACTTCAATTCCAGATGGTATTTCCCGTTGAAATGTCAACGTCAAATGCAACTCAGACTTTTCCTAACAAATGCAGACAATGTGACCTAATCATTGTACCTTTATATTAATATGAAATTTTAAAAAATTTTAAAAAATGAAATAACAGTGTTCTAAGTACAGGCCCCATACTTGAACTAAAGGAGCTGTACCTACTAGGTTTTGTCCTGCCTGGACATCTGCTTCATTTGATTGAACTCATGAATGAGTTCTTGGTTCTCTCCACTATTGTCTCAAAAATGTAAATATTGTGCAGTCTCTTCCTGCTTATCTCTTCCTCCCAGTGTGTCCCTTTCTTGATACATGTCGCTTCTAGTCCTGTTAAGCACAGAACATATCCAAACACCTACACCTAATTCAACCTACCAGTTACATTTTCTGTGTTTATCCTGAACCAAATACATCACCCTCCTCTAATTCAATAGATTTCACTTCCAATTAATACAACCAAACTCTATGGAAACTAAAAATGTTACCAGTGTGATTTCTGGAAGGGCAGATTTGTCATTTTTACTCAAAAATGTTTTGCAAAGCCTAATAAACATTTTAAATAACACAAATAAACCATTTAGTTTAAAACAGAAGATTCTCTTTTATTTCAAAATTGTTTTTTTTTTTTATAATTTTATTGAATCATAATTCTGTACATTGGTGCAATCATAGGGCATGATTCATATACATTCAGAAATGTTTTCATCGTACTGTTAGAGATAGCCTTCATGGCATTTTCTTGATCACTATATAAAG